>LUCH01002945.1:15212-57445 GCA_013368495.1 Paragonimus heterotremus
ACCGTTAGTATATAAATTGATGGGAACATGCAAGCGAATATGGTTAGACACTAATATACAGCTGTACCAACCTGGACAGACCAGATAGGTTGTGAAAGCATGACAAAGTGTAACCATTCTCATCAAAGTTCAGACGCGAAAAATGTGGCCAGCCCTAAAGAAGGCCAAACAGTAATGGAGCGTAACCTAAACGATTATGAAAGTAATGTTTAGCAGAGTCACTTAATCACATTCCTAAGCATTATAGTGAAATTGGCAAGTAGTAACCAACTCCAGTTCACATAGAAAACTGACACCACTGCATTGTGGAAATAAGAAGTTTACCAACTTAAGATATGCACACTCAAGCATTTAAACAAAAACGATGTCACCTAGATTGAGGCTGAAAATGTACACCATATGCGCTAAGACTTTCGAAAAGTTGTTGACGAAGTGATAAGTATTAGTTTGACTTATCAGCCGTGTTCCATATGGCCGGTTCAGTAATGTTACAGGTTTACACGACTACCACTGCTGGTTGACGAAGATAAAGCTAACCTCGTTATACGATTGTGCAATACTCTAATATTTCACGCGGCTAAACAAATGAAATTATTTCGAACCAATAGACGAAACCGGTTGCTTGGCTAAAGTTCAGACTGAAAAAGAGTTCGATCTTGTAGATATCAGTCTACGACAGGCAATACCGGGCATAAAAGTTACAGTCATAATTTTCGTCAGCCAGTGTGTGCTATGTTTCTGTGGAAGATTTCTTTATAGACATATGATGCTCAAGAATGAAACAAAGAGGCCTTAGGTTAAACAAATTTTTATTTATGCTCGCCACGTTCAGTACAAAATAGTCTCCCAACAAACAGTGCATTATTTTCGTTTCCAGTAATGAGTTTTATACCATGAATTCGCTGTATTTGTTCCAGTCTGCTACCGAAACTAGACAAAAGAGTTGGTGTACGTATTTGAGTGGAACCTTTAACATGAAGTTCAAACGTGAAATATACCCCATGGGGATACGGAGGCAAAAAAGTAACCATTAGAGGGTTTATCTTGCGACAGCTTCTGACGTGTTCAAGCAAACCAATTGAAGGTTTTATCAGAACAAACAGTCTATCTTCACATTAACCATTAAATGAGGTGGGGACTTCGTGAATAATGTTAACCCAGTTTTGTTAACTTTGGGAGGCGACCGTATGTAACATAATGATATAGTGTCGATGGGCTATCGCTGTTCACTTTTAGCGCAGTGCTTGTGTGATCAGAAATCTCGAACTCAACACAAGGCTTCCTCGGAACATCTGCAGTACACCCACCTAAGTCGTTAACTGGAAGCATAACGGCTTACTAAAGATCGAACAAACGAAGTGTTTTTATTAAATATAAGCCTTTTCGACAAATACGTGTGCACCTTGTTTATCAGTGATCCGTCTTGTACCTCAACCTTTTGCCGAAATATGTCAAAGCTGCGTAGGTTAAATAAATTAGCGATCTAGATAGCCTAACATTTTCTGCGCGCACGGAATACAGCACAGCTCTAAATGACACGCCTTGTTGATCTTCATTTGTCTGTTTACAATGTCGTTCAATCAATTAATCAGCTTACCACAATTTTCAGAAAGAACATGAGAAAACCAAGCATTACTTCATCTGCCAACAAATTTCCTATTTCTTCAACATCTAAAGACAGATATGAATCCTGTTTATTATTTTTGGTGATCGTGAATGTGTTTTGTTTGACAGCGAATCGTTAAAAATCGGCTTTCGAATAAACAAAAAACAGACATGTTTTCAAAGCGCAAACCAGATTCAGTAAATTCTCATGGGTTTATTTCACGGGATCATAATTAATGGACATGTTCGGTAATGCGACCAAAGCTGATCACTTCAGGCAAAATTAACGTACAGTTTTCCTTACCAGTGAAGCATTCAGGTTGTTCATAAAGAAGGTCACCCAGAACGAACACCTCGACCAATCGGAAATGAATCAGTTTGCGAAAATCACGTGATTGATTTTGGCACTTGCAAGTCCTGGGAATTTTAGCATTGCTTTCAGTAGCAATCTCATTTTCTGTCGCAGGTGTGTTTTTTGTGCAATGCGTTCTGTTGTCCACATGTGGATCAATCTTTGCGAATGTGTTCTGGTGTTGTGTTAAATGACGCAACGAATAGCTTGCTAACAGCAACATGGATCGTCCCATCTAATTAGCACTTCACAAGAAAATTTCAATTTGTGCACACCGACATTTCAGATCATGAAAGCAAAAGGAGAAGAGAAAATAACTCGAATATTTCTTCGCGAATGCAAATATACCCATAAATCATACGTTGAAAGAGACGTTTTGAAAAATGTTCGAAGATGGATACAGAGTATCCAAGTTTCCCGAGTAATAGTTCTTCTTTCACGAATAAAATAACATGAGTAGGTAGAATTTTGGCTTCACAGGAAACCAATTTTCAAGATTATGTGACCTCCTCTATCTATTTAAGACAGTATGTACTTTTGGCTAGAAAACACCAAGTAGGCATTAGAGTTAGAAACGTGCAATAAATAAAATATAAACCTATCTCACTGAGGGATTTCCAGGCAACTCTTGTACCAGTTTCCATACAGTCTGCAGATTCAGTTCCACTTCTGAATCCAGTTAAACTTGCTGAATTGTTAGAAAGTTGAAAATACATACCTTTGAGTGCATTTTGATCCGGGTGTTGAAGAAATCCGATATCGCCCAACTCCTCACTGTTGCATACCTTATTGAGATGTAATACGTTTCGTGATTCATTCAACAAGGATATATTGAATTTTTTCATACAAGGGTTACACACTGCTATTGTATCTAACCTATCAAAACCAGATTTCCGTCGATTAGTAGTCGTGGGTTTCTTGTTTTCGTTATTTACCGCCGATATATTTTAAGCTGTGGTGACAGAGTTTTGTTAGTCAGTTTTTTCTTAGTAACAAACAGTATATTAAACTGTTCCGTTAACTGTACATAATGGTGTTTTTGTGGATGGAATACGGCATTTCCTGTATCAGTTACATCACAACTGGCTTACTCTACGTCATTTTTTACACGGCTGGATGTGATCATTATCGCATCCTGACCGGTTTACATTTATTTCACTCCTCTACCGCTTGCATGGTTCAGCGGCTATTTCCAACCTAAAATCTACTCAAAGGTCAATGAAGTATAACCTACGTGGACGGATTAAGTAGCTACGCAGGAAAAAATATGTCGCAACTCTACTTTCTTTTTTTGCCGAGCAAGGAAACTTTGCACGTTCAAACACCTAACAACTGAAGAGAGTTTCCTGGAAAGTATTCGATTTGCGGACGGGTGTCTGGCCAACTATGTTGAGCTTCACTACAAGGAGCAAGATGTTCATTTCCAACCATAATCAGCGTTGAGGAGGTAGGTTCTTATTAACTTTCCTTTCACCTAATACCATAATACCAACTGTGTAAATCGAGAGCCGAAATCTGCAAGTGATCACATTCACTCCGCAGCCGAAATTACGTTTGTTACTTTCTATCCACAAAATTTGTTTCTACTGTTCCGATTGTCCTCTCTTGGAAAACTATGCCTTTCATGTCACATAGAACTTCGTTTGCAGGTGAGATCACGAAATCTATAAGCGTAACAGGCCATATGGTTGACCGGTCACATTGGTTATGACCTCACTATGCAATCGAAATTAAAAGAATTTAGCATTTTTTGAAACGTTATTGAACAGACATAACTCATGAGCTCTATGTTAGTAGAAAATGCTGACGCAATTAATTTCGCTGTCGTGGCATCGGAACTGTTTCCTCCACTCTGATTGCAACAATGTGACATTTTCACATAGATTGAACATCACCCACAATTGATCGCAGCTGTCGCATTCCCATAGAGCGAAACACGAATTTAGTGCTTCTTTTCGAAATGGGCCGACTGGAAAGTCTATGGGAATGCGACAGCTGCGATCAATTGTGAGTGATGTTCAATCTATATGAAAATCAAAAATCCCCTACTACTCATCAATAATGTGACATTTGTTCATTTCGTTGTTTTTTTCGCCGTGCCATAAACCTATATAACTGAATCTATTATAAAATCGACTGATGAGAATAAACAAAATGTTTGTATAGCATTTTTCAAAAAGCGGATACCCGACCGACAGCTTAGCCTCATGCGTCCCCATAAGCCTGAACCGAACAGGTGATTGCGAATGCTTGAGAATCAGGTGTATGAGTGCTGTGTGTGAATCGACACAACTCAAGCCTTACTAATTTGTCACATATCTTAATTTCGCACATAAAAACGGCACAAGCCAGACAGTGAGCTGGTTGAAACGATTCACTCTGCACAGTTGACAACGACTGATAATTGCACTACAAGACTACTTTCATCATAGTATGTTAGTGTTTATGGATCAGACGAAGATCTGACTAGGTTCCAACCATATTTAAAGCAGTATTACAACAGACGACGGTAAGAAAGTGTAAAACAGGTTTGCTGCAACACACTTACCTACAGCTGGGACAAACCTCGTTGATACAGGATGAATACTGTTAGCAACTTGTCGTGACTTCCATAGTCACACAGATAAATCATCCATTCCCCTTGAAGTATAAGTACCAATCTCGAGTTTCGTCCTTACTAGAATCTGTTACTTGTGTACATTCTTTTTAGGGCCGACATGTAAACTCCAGCCACGGTTTCGGGAAGCAACGGAGCTTGTCACGTGCCAGTGACTTCACAGTAGGTACAGTCGAACTATCATGTACAAACACAGCCAAACTTGTCTGTGTGTACTGTTAAGGTTTCCTTCTCGCTTCGACGGTTGATACTGTAACCGTTCTGTCAACTTCAGTCGATGAATTCGTGATCAGGGCTCCTTTTCAAAGTGAACCTACAGCAGTTGGATAGATTAGCTGCAATAAGTGACTATAAAACAGCACTGATTGTCACAATACTGAACTAGTCCAACTGAGTAGTACGTAGAAATCCCCACGACAGTACAAGCAGGTTGCGATTAGGTTTGTTCCAAACCAAAACTACAAATAAATCAGATGTAAATTACTGTGGATTCGACAGAACTTATGAAAAGATATCGTCTGATTATGAGAGACTTGAAACTTGCTACGGTCCACGGCGAGCTGAAAAGAGAGTCAAAGTGCAGAGTATGAGGTTTGTTTAATCCAGTTGGCTCAAAAGGTGAAATATACACGTTTCTCATAGAATGTTGGAGCGCTGGTTTCTTTAAATAGTGCATGGACAAGACCCCATCAGGTTGACAGTAAAACGATAGAAGAAAAAATGGCTCGTGGCCACAGAGCTTTTCGCTACTATTAAACAGATGGGCGAAACACTTTGGTAGACAGATTAACCGGTGTAACCTAACTCATGCAGTTGGGAACGATGTGGGAAATTTGCTAAGTTTGAACATTTCCCAAGATTCTTCATCAAACACCACCGTGGCTGTGAAATCTGAGTTACGGATACGTAATATATCTGTGTCCGGACTTCTGTTTTACATATCTTTCCATAGCTGGTGGTTGGAGATTGATGAGTGAAGTGACCCCCTCACTTGTTCCATTCAGAAGACCAAAAAATTGCCACGTGAGTGGTGTTTAGCAATAGTCATTCTAGTTTCACAGAGGATACCAGAATATCATTTGACAACCAAGAAGGTACCCGATTTTTCCCTGCCATAACAGCGATGCGGACTGACATCGTAATGCGGTGGTTTCTATAACAGTGATAATAAAAGTTGAACGTAGCAGGAAGGTTTTGGACTTAGCCTAGGGTCTAGCAGCCACGTCATCGTCCAGCTGTGAACACTAGAACGATGGTGGTAGTTTCCGGCCTGTAAGTTGTTATCGAATAAGTTATCCGACTTGCTGTACAAAAATACAAAACTCACACATGGGTCTCAGCAAAACATATTATTTTTTGGGGGATGTTGGATTGTCGCCACAAAGGACGGTTAGCCTGCAAGGCTGTTCATTGTCAGTCATTTGGTGAACAGCATTTAAAAGTACAAAGCCACAAACATAATCAGCATGTTGTACGGATGGCAGGTTTTCAAATTAGCGGAAAGTAACGCATCGCAATCCCAACGCTAGCCTATTCCTCACAGTTTATACGTGCGCTTCGAACAGCTGCTTCTAACTCCTGCTAATCTCAACTTTGAGAACTCAATTTAGCTTCCGTGTTTTCAGCTTCTTCCACAATACACGTGTAACACATTGTGCAACATTCCTCCTTTCTCTAGGATTTCCCAAATCACTGTTATCTTCTGGCAAATATTCTTCGGATGATACAGTCTTAGCCCCAGATTCAGTAATTGTGATCTGGCTGGATTGGTAACATATGGTACCACTTTGCTACTTCAACGCCAAACACTCCTTTCGTTTCCCCTTTCTTCTCAATCGTGTTTACCAAGTTTTTCTGGAAAGCTTCACGAACTTTTTTCACTTGGCCGAAGAGTGTTCGAGTTTGAGCCGCTCGTATTTGTGTTTTTATAACCATGATATTCAATTTTTACTCTTGGATTAAAGAGTTTGGTCTTCTCAATTCGTTGGTCTACCGATTACATTCTTATGTGTGCTTGCGAGGCTTCCACGTTTCGTTCAACGCTACTTCTTCCACTGACTGATCGTCCGATGGGAATAATACATTACAGCTCTATTCCAAAGATTTAATCTACCAGAAATCGAACACCTTTACTGTGCATCAACGGAAATAGTGATTTCCTTGAAGTCATCTGAACAGACACTTGCTAGGCCAATGACAACAACGGTAGTCATCTTCGTTGGCTGATGGTCATTCTTTGATTGATGGGCTATTGCGTATAGTTGGGTCATTCATCTACGTGTGATGTGTGTACGTATGTAAGCATTTGGGTCCCACTTGATTTAAACGCGTTTGAAATCACTATGTCACTCATTGTAAACGCTTTTTGGTATGAAGTTGATAATATAGCCTGTGATGGCCAGGACTTTCTGGTTACCACTAGAGTATTAGTGCAACAAGCCCGTAAAGACCACCCACCAGAGTCCCCCGGTTTTGGATGCAGATATTTGCTGTATGGACTGTAGTTGTTCCAGCGATTGACATTGTTGGCAGTCAAGTACATGTGTGGTAACATTGTCTCTTATCGTCACTCCATGTGCGCTTTGTTCCAGTAGACCGTACATTCTGGGACTTCGGATGTGTATCGTTTCACGACAGCTTGTTATCAATTGCCTCCGCATTGGCTTCGAAATTGCCAATACTTGGGAGGTACTATTGTCACGCTCCCACACTGATAACCATTACTGTTCAGGCCGAATCTATTTAGCTGGGAAACGAGCAGTTTTGAATCATTCCCACTATTATTTACGGGGATCTTCACGCTCATGGCTTCAGTGTCAGTCATCTGCCGGAGGACCTCGTATTGTGCTTGTGAGCGCACAAGCGTTTGCAGTTCTACTTTCATCACTAGGCTATTCACCCCAAAAATCAGTCTGATGAGTTCAGCGTCCATTTGTAGCCCATCAGGGACGTCATTAGCACATTTCTCTAGACCAACAAAGATGGCAGTCCTGATCCGTTGTAGGGGTTCGCGGTATGCCTCTTACTGAAACCACAGATATGCTAGGTACAGCATCCACTCGTTCAACACCCAGACGATTGTGAACATTCCTACTTAAATACTGGATAATTCTGATCCGCTGGCTTCATAAATTGGGCGACATATTTGATTATTCTTGACCTATCGGCTCTAGTAGTGTTTCAATACCATGATCACTGGTATCTTTCTGTAAGATGACCATACCTCTTGTATTTGAAAGTTTCAGGATCACTCGTTTCCCTTGTGAAAAATCTCTCTGGATATCGTCAATTCGTACAAACTTATTACAGCTGGAAGAAACTGTTACAGCCTTATAATCAAGAGATGAAAATGGTTCAGTAACCAACTACAATACTCCGGTCGATCCAAAATCAGTGTAAGCATTACATCAGAATTTCGACTCAGTGTCTCACAGCTCGTGCCAGTATACTGAGTACGGCCTCAGTTCCTACTGGCGATGTAACTAATTGCTGCCATGTTTTTGATAGCTCAGTACTGATCCCATGTCCAGAAGCCTGAATTCCTTTTAAGAAAGTACCTCGTTGTGTGATCTACTCCAAATCCGTGTTGCTGTACAATAATTTGCTGGCTACATATGCACACTGTCATGTTACCCCATTACTTCACCAACCAAATCAACATTAGTCAATACGTGGAAGGAAAATGGGATAAACCCGACACCGTATACTTCAATTGCTACTGCTTTTTTTCTACCTTGAATAGGGTTCATGCATCATCCGCGGATATGAATATCACCTGACATTTTCCGGAGTGTAAATCCGACAAATTAAACAAATTCATAAGTTGCATTTTGAGAAACTTATCAGCGGTGGCGAATACTGGCACAGCCGGGGGTTGCGTTGTCCACTTCCGTGTAATGAATGTCACTTAAGAGTGGTATTATGGGTTGAATTTCTTCACCCGAAGAATGAACGACTGATATGGACTGTTGCATTCTTTGGCATTGTCATCATACATTTCTTATACATGCCTCTATATTTCCCATTCTAGAGAAAGCGGCTTTCTGAAAGGTCCTCTTTGTTCTTGATGCCACAGTTATTGGTAATTTGTCTGCAAAAGCCGTACAGACAATTGTGGTTCATGAAAAACTGAGCGTACTTCTGCATGACAAACTGTTGTGATGATGGTGTGCAAACGGGGTCTTGGTCGGACGAATACAGTTAGCGCTATTTTGTTGCCATAATGTGAATGTCAGAAATCCGTAAGTGGTAGACAGCTTTTTGGGATTCACGTTACTCTCAGCATTTCTTCCAGATAAAAAAATCTGATACCAGGATTGTGCAATTGGTTTGCAAAAGTACAAAAAGCGATGCTACACGATTTGACCGCTAGTAGACATTCCATACGTCACAGCGTGACCTTCGAATTTTGAGATTATCTTCAAAGTACTTTCAGTGTTTTTATTTCTTTTGCAAGCAATCAACGAAATAGCCGCTTCTTGTCAACTACGCAGTGTTTCCTTTTCTGTATGTCTTCATAATTAGATGTGTAAGCCACTTCTCAATAGTTCCACCTGACAACACCAAATTCATATAATCATTTTCGAACCTTCTAAACTGTCGATTGAGACAAGTCATCTACTAGTGTTCAGTTTTACCACAGCCCAGAAATTTCCGATGGTCTTCCGTATTTCACTCAGCATTTTCCCTTCAATATTGTTACTGAAGCAAACTACATTGTTCCGGTGAAAACTTTGAACAGAGAATCCGGAAACAGTTCTTTGTACAAGATATCTCTCGAGCACATTTCGCTACATCTCATCTGGTACTTACTGCAGTCCGTGAGAATATACAGTAAAGTTTAATAGGCTCTGTGTTGACAAACAACAAAATCAACAACCACACACACAAGCACATACAAACTAACATCAAAGCGCACTGTTTACGAGGGCACTCTGGTATTGATTAACGTCTTTCTGTACGCAGAGTGGTTACTGCTATTTGTTAATTTGTATCTTATGGGCGAACTGAAGGAGCCTTTGATTCTTGTCGACAAACGTATCCGAAAGGATTTCCCAAGGTCCATTTGAGGTCGACATTTCAACAAGTGCCGATCGATTGATGGTGCTCATGCTTTGTGACATCACAGTTTGATACACATGAGCGTTCACAGGATCTAAACTAAAGTGTTGACCTGTTGAGTAATTGCCGCTCCGTTCTTTCTATGTGAGTGACTCGGTATCCATACAAGAATCCATACATTCAGTTTGGGAGCTGCTGAAGTCGTCGCGGCAGCCGGCTTTCATCCGATGAATTGCTCTAGAAATGCCTGTAAATTTTCTTTGAGCGTTGGTCTCAGCGAAAACTTCTCTTTGACTAATGTTTCCATCGAATCGGTTTGCGTGCACGACAAAACAGAAATCTCAATGGAAATCACTTGCTTTGAACTGGCATGAAATTGTAAGGGTTGAGATACTGCCCTATCCAAGTTTACTTCTCTCGGTAGAACGGCAATGCAAAGCCGTTATTCCTACGTCTAAGGGGAACATCTAAAACATCAGAGTCTCTTCATGTTAGTGTTCAGTAGTTAAGCTAATTTTGAGCTTTAGCTTTTTCGTTAAGTCACTTATGCTTGTTGCCGTCTCCGTGGTGTATTTAGATATCAGAATATCCTCTACATAGCATCGATAGAAATGGATTTGGTTGGTAGTGGTATTTGTGTTATGCTGCAAGTGAGCAACGAAAATATCGACTAGTAACAGATTGAGGGGACTGGCTACGATAACACTATTTGTCTGTGTTTAACCAGTTCCCTGGAAATAGTACTGTAAGTTCACTGTGCATAGTAGCAGAAGGCATTTAAAGTCAGTCGTAGACAATTATATGTTCACTGTGTACCTTATGGGACGTAGTAAAATGTACTTGAGAAATATACTGTGCAAAAACTGTTTCTAATTTCTACCTGATTGTTGCTGATATCTACCATGTTAAATACCAACTCATAAGTGTCAATTTGTTCGGGGAAGTGTGCAATGGGCAGCAGATTGTGAACGGCCATCGCATAACTCACAATAAACTGTCCACTTCCCAACTGCCGCTTGCATTCTTGCACAAATTCCGGTAGCGTCACACCTGGTAACTATTACAGGGTAAAAACCTATATGGAAATGCATACACGTTGTTCAGTCTCAACCGTGAACCGCTGCATTGTGTCCTGAAATTCGACAATGCTTTCGAATTCAAACACCAGCACTCCCTCTGCAACGTCCCACATTAGTTTTATAAGGCCGCTGTGTGTTGTCTTGAGCTTCATCTTCACCCAGTCAGAGCACAGCAAACAGCGACGATTGCTTAGCTCTCAAGTTGATCATCTCGATCCAGTGCTAAGTGTCCTTCAAGAACATACGGAAGTCTTCCTCATGGGACGCTTTTAGCTCTGAGTTCATTATCGTAATCACTACGACGTTGACTAAAATGATCTTAAATTATGTTGGACAAAAAATTCATGCGTTCACTGAAAATCAAACCGATTTTCCTTGGGTACTTTGCTCAATTCAGCGAATGACAAGTTTGTAATAAGTCACCAGTATAGCTGGTTTACTCAGGAGCGCAGATCGCAGATACAGTCTTCTCGACACCGGGTTGCATATTCCACAAACTTAGGTAATAAGCGTACGATCCCAATCCATCTGTATTTCCGATGCCTGATTCACGTCTTAGCTATGTATACAGTAGTAATGTGGACTTTATTTCACACAATTAAGGTCTTAATGCAGTAAATGGATTTAAGTATCAGTAGCTGGCCAATTCCATTAAATAATTTTCCGTTGAAAAGGTGACCAAGCAGTTGCCGAACGTTGTATTGTGACTAATGATGTTCCTTTAACCGATACTACTGAACATAACATGCAGTCTAAATTTGGGTTTTCCCGTCAAATCTCAAATTCATGTGTGCAAAATGACACATCACATTTGTTTAAACCTCCTAGTGGGGTACATGACCAGTGGAAATCATTACTGGCAAATCAGAAGAAAACGAAAAGACAGACGTTACCATTGATCTCTTTTTAACCCGGTATTCAATCTACCGTGCCACAAAACTGTCACTGTGAGTGAAATGGTTTATGGAAGTAGCCCCTTGTTTTACAGACGATTTTGTATATGCGATAGCCTACATAATCCTTCCTGTTGATTGTGTCAATCGACTTCATGCGTATTTGGCTGACACCTCATTCACAATAGAAAACAAACACTAGCTTGTGGAACAAAACTCATTTGTAGTTAGCACTCTGACCTTGTATTCCCACGATACAAGGCACTCAAATTTGTCGTCATTCACTTTGATGTTATCCTTATAAGTCTTAGATTTGCCGAGTACGGTAAGGGTTATTCTGTACCTACTGGCTAACTTGAACTTGTGCTTGCTGCCTAAAGGGATCTCATTTTGTATGCTCTGTGACCTTTAATGAGTAAACCGTTTTGGTCAGCCTTACGGAGCCTCTGTTGACACTATTCCGGTAAGTTCCATCAGTGCAAGTATCGGAAGTAGATAACTGTTTTCTAAGCATCTCAATGACCATGATAAATACGGGTCATTAACTGACATTTCTCTACTGTTCATGTTAATGAAGGCACTACCGGAAGGAAAAATATGGCGACGACATTATATATTTATTGGTTGGTGTATTATTTCATATAGTTTCCATGCGCGACCATTATGCTCACGTTGTTATCCTGAAGTCAAACGGTACATGGAAGGCACTTTTGATAGACGAGCTGGTTTTTCACACACGCTTGTCATCTCCTTTGTTTGAGTAAATTTTACTGTCTGGGAGCTGTGTAACACGTTTATTTTCAATACTCCGCTGCTAGTTCGAATACACCATAGTGGACTACTCTTTCATGTTGCCTTTCGTTTTCCTATCAACTATCACTTATCTCATGCACTGAAACCAACTGCATTGGTGGGTGAAAAACATAAATGAGTTTATCATCCGATAGTCTGTTGCCATATTTTACTCGTATACTCAGTTGTTTTCTAACAAAACCTTTGCAAGTCATAAGGACCTCCCCAGTAGGATTGTCATTTATCTCCACCACATCAGTTGCGAACTATCAAGCTACCGTCGCCAGCTAAGCTACGTTGCCAGTTATTATGATACCACGATAAACTTTGAGGTTGGCGGCATCCAAAACGGATTAGCCTGTCACAGTGACTGAAGCCAAAGGATGCCTGCGCTTTAAACCATCACCACAAGTGGTTTGCGCTGCACCACTTGCGGTTCCACTCACACACCACGCATCCGGTGTAAACTCAAAGGAATAAGACCACCAGGTGCGTGAGTGATGCTTTTGTGTCCAGCCGGCCAATGTTAGTTAGTCATTTGAATGGCTAGAACGGGAAGGAAATCCTTTATCTATCGGAAAATAAGCACACAAAGAGACTGCAATGACAAGACCCATATTGAGAAGAAAGATGTAAAATGTAATACAATAAGCATTTCAGTATACGAGTGCCTGCTAGTGCACTCCAGAGAGGATAAATTTGAAAAACAAAATTCAGAGTTGAACTACGAAAATATGAGACAGACGATTCATTACTCAATACATCAACAAAGCCCAAGAAAAGAATGGGTTGAAGACGGAAGTCACTCAAGTTTCTGAAAAGAGGAGCGGATTATTTGCTCAACGACCATGGTCTTGGTCGATGTAATCATTAACAAAAATAGAATGTTTATGCTTATAAGACCTACCTGAGCCTAACGTACTCGTCGTCTCTTCACCGCCGGTGCACTATGAGTACGCCGGTGACCTACTAGGCCAAGGCGGCCAGCGTACTCCCGACCGCACACATCGCAACGCCACATAGTCATGTCACCACGATCCACGGCACCGATGATTCCCTTGCGTACCACGAGCTTCCGTTCTCGGCAGTATAATGACTGCGCGTTGAAGTTGCGGACGCCCGTCCGAATCGTATTCTTCCAGGCAGTCCGGTTCAACGCTAAGTCTTCACAACATTTAAAATCAATTTTACAACGTGAAAGACTCACCTGCACGGCACGCTGGTATATCAGATTTGGACCACCAGGACTTCGCTTACCTGATGTCAATTGTCCATACAACAAATGCTTCGGAATACGGTCATCGCCCATTCGACGGACATGACCCAGCCAACGAGGCTGATTCAACATCAGCAAGGCTTCCATCCCGTTCATGTCTGCTCGCCGCAGTACCTCAGTGTTCGGAATCCTGTCCGAACACCGAATGACCAAGATGCGTCTTAGACATTGCAAACGAAAGCGGCTCAGATAACGAACATTCCACTGATACAATATCTACGTTTCACTGCCATACAACAGTATAGACAGTACCACTGAGCGGTAAACAAAGAGCTTTGTGCTCGGCTTCAGGTTGTAGTCCTTCCAAACACGTCTTTCAAGACGTCCGAAAGCAGTACCAGTCTTTGCCACACGAGCTCTCAACTCGCAGCCCATGGATAGATCGGTGGACAGATTGCTACCCAAGTAGCAGAAATCTGTGTAGCTGTCGACAACATTTCCACTGATGTGAATTTTGGGTGAAGGTGCACAGACAGCACCTCCGCCCGGAAAAGGCTGCAAGAAAGAAAATGTCCTACCTGTGTTGATATCCAGTCGAAACTTGGATGTCGCGGTCGCGGAAGCCGTGACCGGTCGCTGCAGTTCGTCCTCGCCATGTGCAACCAGCGAACAGAAACATGCGCATCATTGAGGTATGTAACCGGCTTGGGGCACAGAAACGCCGAATATTCAGTCGGCGTCCATCCGTCCGTTACTCGACCTCAACACCGTCCTCCCCAGAGCCCTGGACAGCAAATTTCAGTATGGCAATCAAATATAAACTAAATAGGGCTGGGTCCAGGACACAACCCTGCTTCACGCCAGTGACAATGTCAAAATCAGAGGTAGATCCACACGATCACATCTTCACCCTCATGCCGCATGCAACAATCTAATCAAATTGACGAACTTACCTGGACATCCAAACTTACCAAGTACCGTCCACAGTGCGTTGTGGCTCAGGGGATCGTGCGCCTTGGTGAAGGTCACGATAGGCTTTACACAGACAAACGCGACATAGTTTTGACCTCAACAATGACCAGACGTGTACCCAACTGACCCGACAAACCGATTTTAGTGGTTCTGACACTGAACGTTCCATTAGCCATCCTAGGTTGTGTGCGCCGCCATAGCCAATTTTGTGTCCATATTTGTCTGTAAAACTTAGACTGTCACGGAATTATCCTTTATTTAATATCATTTACTACAGAATGACAAGTGTTCAGTTGTTATTAGTGTGTTCTATTCTCTTTGTTCTACCGTTAATGCTTAGTCCGAAACTATTTGTACGTTTAATGTTCTGATGAGACAGACCTTCACAATCAGCATTTTATGTATCCCAGTTGGCAACAGAGCAGGCAGCAGACCGGTTCTGAAGCGTTTTGCTTAAAAAATAATGCAACGTCTATATTCTTCAAACTAGTACTTTATTCCTCGTTCGGTTGAATTCTACTCTTCCACAAAGTTTAGGAGAAATCGCATTATTGGATGAAATTCTAAAGAAGGTTGTATTTGTTGGTCATCTCAACCTGTCTCCAGGTCATACGCGACCCAGATTACCGTTGTAAAAGAAGAAGGTCTAAGTGTCGAGTAGCTGTGCATCTACACGTGACCTCACTCGTGGCAGCTCATAGAAAAAACTGTCAGTTCACATACCCCTGAGTATTACTCCATTCCCTACTGGCAGTAGTCAGCAGGATGAACGTCCGAGACAAAAGATTCGTGCGGTCAAATAGTACCTATTTTCAGTATGCAAAAAGTGATCCGTTTTCTATTTCGTTCAAAGCACGTCAAGGTAATGAAGTACACAACTGATCAACGTACACCAATACAGCTACCTCTACAACAACAAAAACGGAATGTTGAAGACGGTGATCAATAACAATGAACACCAGCCAAGAATATTATGTGCATTTGGTCAGTGGTTTGTTCCCTCGTAGACAAAATAAGAAAAATAGGAGAGACTAAGTTTGGAATGGACGAAAAAACACGAGGAATGTGTCATGTTTGGTTGTTTGTCTAGAACAGTCTACTCGTGCGATCTGCTGTGAGCATGATATATTTCTGCTTGCAGTTGACGAATGGCAGCTCTTAACCAGCACTACGTAGTTCTACATTTCTGGATTCTTGGTCGGTCCAGTTTCTCTAATTCACTGCCTGACTACTGAAGAGAAAACTCGACTCAGTATTTCAAAAGTAACTTCCCACATCGGATGTTGTGAGAAGCAGCTTGTCAAAAGCAATTTTATGACAAAAAAACTGTTTCTGTAAATAAAGTAGGCGGCAAAGAAATACGATGGAGTGGGTGATTAACTCAAATAATACGTTGTTCAAATGGATTTCTCACAAAAATTCGAGCAGCTCAAGAGCCTCCGTTTCCCTCACTTCTGGTCGCCACTTAGTGCAATAATTGAACAAGGTACATGCAATCAAATCTAAGTCAAATAAAGCGGTCAAAACAAGCGATAAACCATAGAATATTTACGACTAAACTTAACCACCCGTACAGCTCAGTCAATTGTCCGGTTAACCAAAACCAGGTTAAGTGAAAAGACTGGTGCGGTTTGCAAAGTTTCGAACTTCAAGTTGATTTTCCTTGTAGCAGTCCTTTGTAAAAGCTGGACTTATTCTCCTTCTAACTCAGTGTGACCTCATGGAGGAATTACTTACTAATAAAGATTTTTCTGAACGTACCATCTATTCTTTCATCTCAATATATCTGTCCGCATAATACCAAGCAAAATGGTTAGTTTTTACGGCGAGTTTTCGCATTATATTAAATAAGAAGCCTATCAACTTACCCCTAATTTTTCAACTACACAAGCTTGGTACACCTCTTCACCAAACAGCGTACATCGATGACGTCGACGCTTTGTTTGGAGTTTCGGCAGAAGAAAAGCAACCTTTTAGGAGTTGCGTAAGTCTTCTCCATTAAAACAGGTTGGAATACCAACTCGCAATAAATTAGCAGTCAACGAAAATGAGTTAACTTCACATCAACATGCACCACATGTATGCAGTAAAAAAAGCTTAAAACAGTTTTATTTTTACTGCAATGAAAATGTACTTGGAGTCAACATTACTGAAAGCATGCTGTAGATGTTCAACAAACGATACTTCTCTAACAGATGGTTACTGGTTATTTTGAAAAATACAACTGAAGCGGCCGTTTGGAATGCGCGCATTTACTAAGGAAAGATATGATATTAAATCGTGATCCGCGAAAGCTTCATAGTCGAGATAATGGTGCAACCATTGGAGCGTTGAAAAGCCTCAAAAAGGCCATCGTAATCATACATCTCCGTAGGGAGAAAAAATGATGTCTGTAACAACAACTATTCAACCTGGGATCGTCCAAGAAACTAATTATTTCAGTACATGTGCAATGTGAAACTACGCATGCACTGTAACCAAGTGTAGTGTGTTGAACTATTCTGACAAAGTTTTCAATATACTTGACCTAACAGACTTTGAGTGATGATCTCGTAGTCAGGTAATTTGATGTATCCATGCTGAAGAATAGAGTAAATTATGTCTAGTTTCTGAACTCTGTCGAGAATCGTGACGTAAGTCACTGCAACAAAGTTTAAAGAATAGTTTTATCTCATCAATACGGACTAGCTTGAGAATTTCCCGTCCGGCAATAGCACACAGAAAATGGATTCACAAATCAAATTTTCATAATGTTGACTTTCAGTCGCAACTGCATATCTTCAAATTCTATACATCATCTTACAGATGGCTACAGAAATGCAAGTTATCATACGGAACGATGTGTATCTATCCGGATCTGTGATTTCCTAACACCGGTGAGAGAACGTTTTTCATGGCATGCGTTTACGTGATCTTTCTAACGGTTCAGGGGATAGAACTATCTTGGTCATTCTAACGCCAAACGGCGTCCATTCTACTTACGTTCCAATGAGTCTTGCCAAATCCCAAACGGCTAGGCGAACGAGGATGATCACAAACTACATCTGTTAATATACTTTCTATACAGTGTCTATCTAATGTATTTCATTCCAATAATCCGCACTCTAAGGCTAATGTTAAGAAGTCAACATAACTTCGTGGTAATGTGATTTTCAGTGAGTCCATTCAGACAAATATGTATGTGCTTTTGTAACTGTTCCCTCTGCTTTACAACGGGCGGGTTATTGCTTTTAGATCATCACGATTATAGGATGCAATATATCTCAGGTGAATCACATTTCGTAGGTTCTACACAACACAGTCTCTGAATGCATCATTCTGGAGCATGTCATGAGCAACGGAAGTCATTTGCCTGGATCGATACATTAATTTTTTGACCAGTTTAGAACTCCGAAAACTCTACAATGTAACACATAGCCATGCAGTGTATAACCAAAGTAGGTGACCAAGATTTCCAAGTTCAGCCACATCTCTGTTCCGTGTTGTCACTTGCACAGCTGTGTTATAATGAGTAACAACTACACGCTCACCAGAAAACGTGGAATAGTTGTTATTGAAAACATTGATGCCGCTGCTTAGTCGAAAATTTGAATTAATTTATGTGATTCCTGTTTGACGGTTTACTGCTTACTGTGTTTGCCCCGTTCATCGGCGTTATGCGATATATGGCTGACCGAAGCATCAAATGTCTTAAATTCGTGAAATTTCCTGTTGGTTCATAGAGAAAAAACTATGAGAAACGACTGCTTTCCAAAACCTTTCGCAGGATCAGCAAATTTATGTAGGTTCCATTAATAAAAATGAACGAAGGGTCGAAAATTTCCAAACGTCTGTGGTTTAGACACTCAAATGGACGGTAATCAGTATCCCTTTTGAGTGAATCCAGACCGAACATGCGACTACGTCCCAGAGTTACGGTCAAGGATTTGGGTCAGACTGCAGGTTGGTAATGCGACCACTGACCGCTGTAACTGCATGGTTAGCGTAAAGTTTTGTACACATAAACAAAAGAGTATACGCAGAGGAAGTTCAAAGATTACCTGGTTATTGTCATGAGGATAACAGTTTTGCATGAACTCCTCGCAGCAACACAATCATGGCTACGCAAGCGAAAGATAATCGATTCCGAGTGATTTGACACTTGATAAAACAAAGTTGCAGACAAGAAACTGGCAAAGTTTCGAAAGAAGGAACTGAAGGAAAAAGGTGAGATTACCGCTCAGAAATTGGCTATGCTAAAATTAGTGGACTGACTGAACGTGCGTCTTATCCACAGACTTGTTTCTGCTTAGTATTTTGCCTCAGTCGACTGAATGCTGATTGCTTAACAACCTTCGTTCACCTAGTCACCACATCACAACGAAATTACATTATGATGGACACTGATGGTGATGGAAATTTGACAAGTTATTGTAATGCTTAAGTCAGGCACATCCAGGGTCTGCATAACTAAATTAGTGGTCATGTCAAAGGCTTTTGTCTACATGGTATAGAATTTATGGTACTATGAGGGAGTACAAGACAATTGTCAATAAATGATTCCCATTGAAAATTAAGTACTGGGCAATCACAGAACGTTAAGCAAATAATTAGCTTAAAATCCGTCTACCCCGTCAGAAGTTCTTAGACACGAATGTGATTCCTCTGATTCTGACGTTTTCTACAGTATGCCAGAGTTAGTTGGACTAAGAACTCAATATTTTACTTCAAGAGGTTGAGTGGGGCAGGTACACGTGTGGCAGATCGAATGCAACCGTTTCAAAAATGAATACGAATAATTCCAGTGTATAAAAACATGCTAATTTCATCTATGTGTGGGCTATATATGGGCTGCAACATGAAAAAGGCAGCTGGTCTGTCCTGATCCAATCGGCAGCAACTTGATCTATAAGAACTACAGACACATTCTCAAACATAGCACAGCCAAAATGGCTGAATACCCTAGAATAAATATACACATGTCTGCCATTTTGGCATTACATAGGAGTTAAATTAGTTTAAAAATATTGACCGTACATCATACTCCGTTAGATTACTAGGTTCTGAAAATCACTCCACTCACCGGATTCTAAGAATGTGCAAATAAAAACGCACTCATGTCTAAACTGGACGACGTCAAAGCATTGCAAAGCATAGCGTAAGGATTTATCAAGGAAATTACTAGCTGTACTCACATAAAAATGGAATAATTAACAATGGTTGAAGCAGACTAATTAGGTATGAATGGATAGAGACAAATATCTTACACCTTTCAACAGATGGCTAAACTAATTGGGCTGAAGCTTTCTACATTCTACCCAATACTGTCCTCAACGTTTGGTGTTGAATCGAAGGAAGCTATGGGGAATGTATCGACCGTGATTACAAACGATACAGGAAAAATGGTGTTAGTCATTAAAAACCACCCAATGTACGAATGCAGATAAGCGAGTGCTAAATAATCACCATATTTCTGTCCAACCGCACAAAACGAAATTAAAGTGAGTTTGACTGACGGAGTGGAATTTTATGATCACCGCGAACATTGTTCTCACTCAGTGAACAGATTCCATGAAATGTGAGTTTATTGCAGCAATGAATCAACTGTTGAGCCTACTACGAAATTCTGTAGATCGGCCTACCTAAATGAGTTTCATTACTCATGCATTCTTTTGTACGAGTGCTGCTATATCAGAAAAATACGTTTTTCCTGATCGCTGATAAACGTTTTACCATAATGCTGTTTGTTCATGGGTGACTTAGCAGTGCACCAGTCACATAAGGTCAGTGTAGACAACCTGTGCGTTATGATTGATAACAGGAGCATGCAAGATTCGATTGATTAACTTTTCCGGAGTATTCCTTCAGATTCCATGTAGTTATAGTTTTCTGAATTGATCACCTTCTGCCTCACTCAGAATTTATCAACATATCCGTGTCATTTTCTTACAAGGATTTCAAGCTTTCACGTCTCAACTGATTTTTATTTTTCGGAAGAAGTATGTGATGTAACAGACTTTCATTCCAATGGATATGCAAGCCGTGGTAATGTGTGTACTTGACAACTCAAGTTAAGTTTTCGTAAATCAACCATTCTACGAATATATTCGAATACGAGAGATAATCTGAATAACTTCAATTTGGATGATAAAATTCCGTCATTACCAAGTAGGCGGAAAGTGTGTCTACATTTTTCAATCACGAGAATTTCCAAAAGTATCACAGATGACTAAACGAAAATGCAGAGTGGCTTTATGGGATCGCATCAGTTGGCATCAAGTAGTTATCCACAATCATCTGCTGACCAAGTATACGTTTCCGTAGATTCCATTCGTTTAGTTACTCTGCATGGTAAATTTACTTATGTGACATACGGTGCAATAACAGTCAATTGTTTGCATGTAAAAGTGTTGTTTATGCTTACGGAGCTTTTACACCACTGACCTATTAAGATTGCTTTGGATGGTGGCTATCAACTTGTCCACTACACTGATTAAGTGCCTTCTGGTTTTTAAAAATTTTCTTGTCAAGTAGATAAGATATGATCTACATGCCCACCGCCAACAGAACTAAAAATTCATGGACAGATTTCTGTCATTAGCTTTGGTAACTGCACATGATATAGACAAGATGTCTTCCCCCGCGAAGGGTTACACTAGATGCTTTGTGAGTGTGTAACTCCACTGTTGGGATGTCGGTTAGCAGATGGCTGACGAATGCCGGATACGCCGTGATGAAGCGACGATATGGCTGTAAACACAAACAACGAACAGATTAGGTTAGTCCACGTTTGTCAAAATATCTAACGCAGTATGTGGTCCTCCTTAACCGTGGCAGCTCAGGAGTTTGCACGAAGTGAGTGTGAACATTCAACTAATAGTGTCATCGCTGAATTGCAGCTGACTTGGTTCAGGCCAGATTTTAACATTCAGCTTTTCCTGACAAAGTGATACACTCAGTATAGATTGTGCGTAAAGATAACTCTACAATTGTAGCGAATAAATCCAACCAGATGGACGAGGATTAAAAAGTATGTTGATCCACAGAAACAATGAATACAAGATCTTCTGGATATACTCCCAGTAATTTGGTCATTATTCGCTGAACTACTAGACGAGTCAAACGGATTGGTCGTAAGTGAGGTTATATTACTGTGTTTAGTCTGCTGACCGAATTTATACCTTCCGGTTCCAGTGAGAGGTTACGATAGAACCAACCCCACTATGAGCCTTGATGACGGCATTACTTATATAAGACGTTATCAGCCCCGCTGTCATGTTCCTTAAAGTTACAAGGCTAAGTCAAGTTCTTTTCATTCAGTAGTACCTATTAAAGAGTACAATTGTCGTTGGTGCATGAAATCTTACAGGACATTCTCCAGAAGGGTTATACTATTGTGAGGACTCTGCCAGTTGTTTAGCTCTGTTCCGCCTGTGGCATTTGCACGTCTGTTTTACTCTATTGGTAAAAAGCATACAAGACGAATAGGAATGAAAGAAACATATATATGGAAATGCATATATTTGTGGTTCAGAAACCCACTGGTAAATGCATTTCGGTGTAGGGACACGTATGATCTATACATGATTGTTACACCTAGAAATCAACATTCGCTTCACTTAAGAAGTTGCTGCATGCCTTACATTGCTTATAGTGGACAATAATAGAACGCACGACGTGTACTCAACCAATAAAATCATAACTGACAAAGATAATAATGGTAGTAATAACAGTGACGTTGAAGATAATGGTGCCAAGTTTCATAACTGAAAATTTTTCAGGGATGATACAACTTTAATGTCGTTGTTCTATTTGCCGTTATAGTCACTTTTAGCATGTACATCCTCCACAGGCTACTTCTTGTTTCCCAAGAATCAGTTGTGTGATCAAACGTAGAGGTCGATTTAAATCACGTCACACTCAACAAATTCGAATAAATGTGCTCTTATTTCCCCTTGTCGAAATAAATAGACAACAAAAATTTTCACTCACAAATCAAAGCCAAATATACAGCCTTCCGTTTTAAGCAATCCGAAATGTAAGCCACAGTCTCCCATAGTCAATCCATATAAGTAATACTTTGCGAAGTTCAGATGGTAAATTTTGTGTATGGTTCATGAGATCACCTTTGAACCCATTTACCCCACTCGTTTAGTTAGTATATATGCATATGTTCCTCAACGGTTTTATTACAGTTGTTCCATGTTCATTTTATCCAGTTTATCTAAAGTCTTTCAAAATTCTTAGTCAGTGATCTGGTGTCTTTTGATTATTAACGAATTATAGAAAAGGCTACCACTAGACCCCACACAATAATTGGTTAAACGTGGACCGGATGTTCCGTCATACGGGTAAGGTCAAATGTTTGTGTGAAACCTGTGTAACTGTAATAGCTTGAGAAGAACCTTTCGATGATAATTGTTCATCACATCATTACTTCTTATTCTGTTAGAATGTATTCGACATGTTTCACACATTCACTGTCTCCTTTCATTGCACAGAATTGAATAGTTCAAACGTTTCTGATTCTGACGATCAGCTTTGTCTTGTTTTTTCGCAGTTGCCCACATCCATGAACACAGATCCTGTGCTTTCCGGATGTAATGTAATTCCTGGTCAGTATGTGATTAGCTAACACAACATTAGGCTACAACTAGATATTTCAGTTTGGCAGCCGCTAATTCGGGTATGTGACCTTTCGAAAGTCATAAAACAAATAATCCACAGGACTTGTTTTCACCAGCGTTTTTTTTGTTCATGTGTTAGTCGAGTGATTACCAGAACTTCCCGCCATATATATAGTTCAACATGTGGTTGCAACTTTTAGGGAGAGCAAACTTTTCCATGTTATTCGGTCAGGTTACCCCCGCATCGGGTGTTACTAAATATAGGCTTCTCAAATGCAAACGGCGTACACTATCATAAAGGGACAATTTGCAATGGATAACTAAATTGAACAGACATCCACAGAAATTTTAGTCTGTTGGGCTGTTTGGGAGTATTTGCGGTTGTTCCGGTCTTATAAATCTATTTAAAATTCTATCGACCTTTAGGCAATCTTCGGTCAAAGTTTGGAGATGTTTCCATATGTGACCAGTCATCTTGCCTTCAACAATATAAGCACTAAGAAATTATATCGAGGATCTGCCAAGCATAAAGAGGACATCCGACTGTGAAATTATAACGATATAACTAAGCGGGACAAAATTTATGTTCCTATATTTTATCCACCTTGTGTGGTTGAAAATGTCATAAATACGTTGATAACGGAAAGCCAATGTAAGATTTACTAACCTGAAACACTGAAAATATTCCTAAAACGGAACGTTTCTTTTTTGCTACAGAATCACATTCGTTCATCTAAATCTAACTCTTTTGGTCATTCCACCCATCAAATATATCCTTCGTACTAACTCGCCCGCATGTTAACTGTACACTAGTGATTCACTAATTTTATCGAAGGTTTGTCTTGTAAAGTCAGCCCACTCCCTAAAATGGGCAAACATTTTAACATACTAACAAATAAGAAACCATCCCCGAAAGTATCCTTGTTAAAGTTTCTTTGGCCACGACTTCAGCAACAATTATCGACAGACGGATTAGCTCAAAACTGGGAATGTACTAATTATGGCTACAATACACAAACAATGCCCAACGGTGTAAAAAAACACAAAGGTCACTTTTCGTCAACAATGTACAACTCCGTAAGATTCGCCCTATCAAAAAACTGTAAATCGTAATCCACTTTATTTACACTGCTTACGACTACATTTATGACAAATAATACTTTTCTCGAAATAGCTTTCTGTTTGGAGCAAATCCAAACTTACACATGTTGCAAATGTATCATGCATTTTCAACTAATGTCATAGCTGATCACCAGATCCACGCTACTATACTATGATGTGTAATATATAACACATTTTTAAAAACATTTCCACTAGTTACAAAATCATGACCTATTGAACAGTCCAGCTTTGATTACATAGGACTCAGAAGGCTTTTCACTTATAGATTACTCAAACTATCATGTAGTCATGTAGAAGAACATGTTGTGGAATGTGGGAAATCCTTCAAAACATTGAAAATTCGTTGAAAATTCAAAGTTTGAGGAGAAGCTATGCCAATTATACTTTACTTTTGATGTATAAGCTCCTAAAGACTTGTTGAACTAGGTTGAAGTTAGCTAGCGAATAACATTGAAAACACACTGATCCAACTATCTGAATGTGTAACCATCTAAGCAATCGAATAATTAATTAGTCAGTTAGGGGTTTATTAGTTTGATTAGTTGGCCTCCTTCCTCTCCCAACGAATATGCTGTCACAAATGCAATTTGTCAATACATTTCAAAATAACTTTTAAATTTGAACTGAGATACAATCAATGCATGTGGTTGCCCAGTACTCAAAAATGCAGTTTAAATGTAACAAAGACGAGAAGAATATGTCGTTTTCAAAAATCCATCATCATATATAAAACTAACATTTGATCTGTGTGGAAAGTGAAATGAAGGCGATTTTCAATGCCATAACTTCACTAAAACAGGGTTCAAAACGATAAGCTGAAATCCACAACCTCAGAGCTACGCACCCCTTCCATGTTCCAGAAAATAAGGAAACCAGGCTGATGTTTACTAAAGCTTTTATCACTCAAGTATTCCTCAAAATTTTAATTAAAGTCACATAACACGGCAGACACTAAAACTAATCAAACATGGGAAATGATATTTAACTTTCTCCGTTTTACAAGAATACATTACGGAATAAATCGTATTGGATTGGTAATACACGGACTACAATGTTGTACACAAAATTTAAAATATCGATCTTGCGATAACTTTCTTCTTAATCCCAACTCACGTTTAAATTTGGACATTTGAAGTATACTTCGGAAGTCCAGATGTAGACCCGTCCAATTACAGTTATTCACTTAGTGCCAGGTTGATAAATATTTTCAAATGTGAACCACCATAAAACTCCATAAATGCGGTGCGGTGAGTTCCGAAGAATGTCTCTTCATGGTTAGTCTAAATCTATTCGATTCGCTGGACAAGTGGTCACCATTGTATGACAGTTGTTGAGCGAGCTGTTAGAACCCACATTGCCATAGCGACCGATGTCTGCCTTTCTGGTAAACACTCGTCGCATCCACAAACAACAAGCCAGCTGACAAAAAATCTTGCGGAATTGTTTCAGCGTCGCAACAAAAACGATAAAATTACAGATTGAATCAATGTTGACCAAAATGTTTCCTACCATTTCCATTCTTGATGCCACATATCCGCCCGATTCCACAACTCCGAGTAGTTCCAACACGGTAGCTATACAAGTAAATAGTTCAAGAAGCAAAAATAATAGCACAATCACAATGACTAAACGTGTGGCTCGAAGCTGGCTCTTTTTTCTCTTTTTAATCGCTTCTATTTGCACTGGTATTGATTGATTCCCCTTAGGTGGTCGACTGGAATCTTTAGAACTCGCGGATTTGTACGAAGAGCCGAATATTCCAGGTTGTTCTTGTTTCCATGGTTTCAAACGAACCACAATCACTATGGTGAATAGGGTAATTACACACCATACTAGACTTCCCTGAAAGACGAAATAACAATAAGAAAGATATAAGGTGTACTGTCTTTCGGTCATAGCAAACGGTTCGGGCCATAATGCAAGCTGCATGGAACTGTTCTGGTAGCATATATAACTGATAAGATCAGCATGCTTCACATAGGACAATATGATAGAGATACCAAGAACGAACAGAAATGAGATGAAAAACCTCCGACGTCTCCTGAGCAAACGTTGCCATGATTTGGAACCCAAAGGCCACAAGACGACTTCGGCTCGAGCGATAGTGATTAAACAGACGCACCAATTTCTGCACAGCAATCCCGTATCACCAATAAAGTAGATCAAGTTTAACAGGACAGAATAGACCTGGATTGTTCGTACCATGGTATGAGCACCATTTTCATCATGTACAGATGGAGAAACTATTTTCGGTGCTAGCAAGCTTAGCAACCCGAACAGAGTAAAAGATAATGTAAACACGCATTCACTGAGACAGAGCAGCATGAGACTGAGTGTTACGGAACTTCTGGAAGTTGCATAAGTTCGAGTTCTTTTTCCGGTTGACTCTCCACGTTGACCCTTCACAGCTGGATTAGAAACTTGAACAGGTTGGTGGGCGTTCGCTGTTTTGGACGTTTGTTGCGTGTGAGTCTGTAGCGCAATGTATCGATGATGCTGAGGCGTTAGTGCTTCCGTTGTCGTCTGGTTAGCGTTATTCACACAAAATACGTATAGGGAAATAACGTTCAAGACAAAGGCAGTCAACGATAGAAAGATACTGCCCAAAGTTTCTATGTTGGTTTCCAACTCGGTTACGTTCCCATGTAGTTGATCACTTGCTACATGTTCGCATTGTCCCAAATATACAGTATGGTGACAGTGTAAAAAGTTGAATACGAACGATTCGTTTGTGGCTGACATAGTTTCACATTTCAACGTTACCAAGATTCTGAGTAAACCATCCACTGGAAGTTGTTCACCTTGTCACTTATACTGACTACGCTATTTTCCCATTGGCTAGTTGTTGGCAACCCTACATCCAATGGGCAAAAGGAACATTAGTGCAGCTTGGGTATCGTTAACATTACAGCCAATCACACGATTGCTTCGAGCTGCACATCTCCGTTGGCACATAGAACTGTAATTGTAATCATGCCCTAATAAACATAGTAACCGGGCTAGAATAGTTAACTCGCCGGAACTAATGACTTGTAGCACATGGCCCACTAACATAGCACGAATTTAAGTGTTGCCGATACAAACACTCCACTTGTTTCACTTCTGATACACACAATGTGAATGTAAGCATCAAAAGACAGTATCGTATATAAAACAGAAGGAAACGGGGAGGAAACAGGGGGCTAGTAAAGGAAGCAACACATCTCAATAAAGCGCAGTGGCAGCTATAACATTTGGTTTATTGCTGGCGGTAGTCTTCACAAAACCCTGGATTAGATATAATCGGAGAATGGTCAACAAAATGGACTATAGAAGGTGGACTACATCAATAAAAAAATCTACATGTTTCGCTACAATAGTAATAATTGCACTAGCACTGTTTATATGCAACTGGATCAACGTGCCTAATACGTGGCATTGTGTGTATATGAATCTTTGTGTGCAGGAATTAAGTACTGGAACATTGCACATGTTTAGTCGTATTCAATCTGGACTTAAACAACGTTCAACTAACGCCTCGTTGACTGCATATCACATGGTCGTTAACAATATATAGGAACACGGGAACGGACTAGTCCTTTCCTAACCATTGAGTACTGTGTTACAAGCCTCGTAAGTAGATGTGCAATACTTTATACCTGAATGTAGGAAGCAACCAGAAGGATTGATGTTGAGATAACTAGGACAAAACTTGTGGCAGTGGTATCAGGACTGAACATCGATTCTCAGTGAATACAGTTTGATAAGAGATGAGTAGTTTGACGAAGTAGTTTGAAACAAAGTACTTCACATCATCATTTGGTACTTTTAAAAACAACTCAGTTTATTAGCTCCGTGTGTAAAAAATTGAAGGTTGTTGGCGTTTGAGTTGGTATTGATAGAATGGGAAAAATTGAATTTGAAACATGTGAACATGTCGGAGTTTAAACAGATGAACCATCTGTTTAGGTAAGATATTCAAAATCACCATCTTGTAGGGGTTTGAATGACCTTATTCGAAATTGGCAGGTCACTGTTGAGTCAACTGGGACATCATGATAAACCCATCACCACAACTCCGATGCGTTCATCCGCACAAGTTCTTTAATTACCCTGTTGAACCTGCCATGTGCGTGAACAGGTCAGTTGCCTCTCTAAAGTCGTATCCAATACGGGACGTGACCCGACACGGAGAATCCCTTGACCCACATTTCAGAGGTTAAAGTGAACTGTAAAAACAACCATGTTTATTTAGTCAACGTTCAGCCTAGTACAATGCAACGCCTGACATGGGACGACCAAGCATAACGCTGTCTGGGACCATCCGGCACAACGCTTGACAGGGATCACGCGACACAAGACCTGGCGTGGACAGCTCGACATACACCCGACAGCTCATGCTCATCATGGTAAGCAGTTTTAACTTTGTCAACAACGTTAGTGCTGGTGCCAACCACACATTACCTAGTTCATTTTTTGGCATGCCTAGGCTACGAACATAATCATCAAGGAGATGAGATGTTTATATTAGTTATTCTCATACACTCGTTTCCAGGCTTTTCATTAAACAACATTATTTTTGATAACCCCTGTGGGCACTTGCTTTGGAGAATCAGTGTTTACGATGTTTTCAAAAACTCACTTAAAACCACGACAGCCTGCCATACCGATATATTTGCTGCGAAAAAGTAATTGAGCACAGTTCAGTAGAAGCAATAAATTGAATCAGTGTTAACAGGTAAAAATTTCACTTATGTAATAAGCACGGTCCGTCTAATCTCCCTGTCATACTGGTAGCCACCGTGATGATTGAGTAAGTTGATCAACAGCATGTCTTTCGAAGCTGGCGGTTGGGTCAAAGTGCCACATCTGTCGGTATCATCTGTTACAGATACTCGGAATGAGGTAACAACGAGTAGTATTAGTAATGCGTACTAATACCATTGTTCATTAAAAATCACACCTCACTGGTAACTTCTAATGGTAGACATTATCACTCAAATTTGCTCCCAAATTTATTGAGAAAAAATGGATGGGTTTCCCTGAGATTAAACTTACTTCGTATTGACCTCTAAGATTTTGACTATCCATGGCACACTAGAAACATGACACTAGTAATAACACATTCTGCATAGATGGTCGAATGGAGACGAACAACTTGTGTTTAGTAACGTTTATCTATTCATGAGTGAGACGAGAGTTCATTTTCGTTAAATTTTCTACCTTGTTCAACCTTTTGCAACAGCCAAGCATGAATGGCCAAAACCGAACGCTGTCACAAGCCCAGCAATCCCAAATGTATAATCTTCAATTACAGGTGATCTCCCATGATACCGATTATGAGTAAGTATAAGATTAAGAAAAGACGTTCACAACATGGTTGTGTAGCGCATTGCTGTTCTGTATAAAAAAAACCTTAGCTTAGTGCGAAAACTGACTTAACTGTATAAAAGCACATCGTCAACGAATTTACAGATTTTTAACCGCTACCTTTCTTGGAAGCAATCAAAATAAGGTTTCTGTCACCATGAACCCCCTCCACAGATTTTCATGCATAAAACGACTGAGGTTTTTGTTTCGAGCCAGCTCGGACTCGTCCTGACCGCCATCAGCCTAAGTCGATCGCAGGTAAAGGACAGTTTCACATGGACAGGACCAAGACAGCAGGCCTCTTTCAACTGTTGTTCGCTTAGAGTCCAAGAACATGTTCATCTGCATTTGTGATGTAAATCTCATTTACATTTACATAGCTGCACGTAGAAAGGCTTATGACTAGTTACCCGCATTGGAAAATACATGTCATACATTTGAATATGCAACAGCAAAATTCAAGGAACGTTCATCAGCCATAAAAGTTTTCTTATTTCCTCTTTTTTTATGTCGAATGAGTTTATCGAATTGTTTTGCATCACCGCACTGCTGATCACAATTAGTCCAACATCTTATTCTTCGTAGGTCTCAAAAGGTTGTTGCCGAACGCCACGTTCGTACACAACCTTTACAGTGAATTTTATTACAGCTTCTCCATACCGATAAATAAATTATGAGCAATTATTATTCACACTGACGCGCATCAGTTTTCCAAAGAACAGTTATTATGGCAAGGAAACTTTCAATGGCATAGCTTTCGAACTTGAACTCCTTCATGAGTTGGAATATTGCTTCACAAATGTTTCCTTGAGCAAACATTCAGTGAATTAATAACATCACAGGGAGCGTCCATTCCTCGTAGACACCTTTATCAAACAACCATTACTTATTCATGTAAAGATCTTATTCTATCAATTTGGTGAGGCAGGTTCGGCGATACTCGCTTTAAAATACCTAACTTTATCAGCAAGTATGACCTGCGTTAGAAAGTGATTTGCTCAGATATGTCACGTGTTTTTCACTTACCCGGAACGCCCTAAATTTCGATGGATCACGTTAAAGGTGTCGTCTTTGGTATGGTTATCACCAGCTGGAGTTGGAAAATTATACAACCTCTACTGACCACAATACCGCAATTTCGCACAGTGATTGCGACTCTGTTATGTGCTGCATGTGCCGTTTGTCCTTTTCCAATAGTTGACATTGTTGACTTTTCAAGATGTAAATGATAACATCATCTTACTATACAGATCAGTCCTTTGTATGTCACTGAAGATAGCACGTTAAAAAGAGGTAGTAGGTTTCATTTCATGTTGTCCCGTAACCTTTATAGACTAATCATTTAGTTTATCTGCTTGTCTGATCTCTCAGTCCACCTGTCAGATCTGAACTTTGTTGCAGTTTAGGCGGACCCCCTTTCTTTGGTTGTACATTCAAAAATAACAGTTGAGTTTATGCCCGAACTCAAGTGTTCAACCTGCGGCACTTTTCTCCACAGCACGTTTGGCTGTTAAGTTGTATTCTGACAAACGAATTGTCAAGCACGTTAACTTTCCTACTGTGTTCTACCTTGTTTTGGTCCAATCAAATGAGCTCTGGTCTTCCTCGATGCGCAAATCCTAACACGGCGAGGTGGCTTCCGATCAGCAAACACCCAAAACAATGTTAATTACTGTTTCCCAACTGTTCAGCGTGTCTGTTCATCTAGAATCTCTACCTTATTGGCTTACACAAAGATTCCTAGAGTTCATTTGAGAGCCGTTCCAGCACTTCGGCTGTTAGTAATTATGGCTACTATGATCAACTCGTTGGTTCAGAGTACCCTTTATGTTAGTTGCCTCACGCTCATTTTCTCTTCAAAAAGATTAAAGTCTTACAACAAAATGTCATCATGCTGAAATCGTTTGCAAGTTGGGAGTTGTAACCTTCGAACCCAGGACTCAGCTGAGAATTCTTCCGGTGTTGGACAGCGAATTGTCCATCTTCTTTTTAATCGGGTAGTGGCTGTAATTCCCGTTACTCAACTTTATAGTGTAGGACAATAACAAATATTCTCGCCAGCTGCAGTGTCAGTGCGCTTATGCACACATCTATCTCAGAAATCCTGTTCACCCCGATTACTAGCTAGTCTTTGTACCAGAGTCAAAATCATATGAACTTCGTAGCACAATTTTCACACACCAAATAAATTTTCAAACCCTGCCCATACCTGTATCATCTAGCACCAAGACGTGACTGATGTCCTTCGCAGTTTGAACAGTATCTGTTTTAATTGGCATTGTTTTCTGATTATATTGCCACTTGTCAGTGCCCTAGAATTAGCTTGAGTACTATACTGTTTCTCAAAACCGTCTGCCACCACAAGCAGTCCAACCGATCCACTGTACATTACTTCGTGTAACCAGTCACAACAACACCAGAAAGCTTCGCTTATCCTCAACAACAAAATCGGCAAATTACAAGTAGTTTTTGCTATTCCAACAGAGTCTGCCGTCGGAACTCCGCGTAAATGTGTTCCTGATTCCCCCTCTAGATTGGATGATTATCTTGACCTGAATTTATTTACTTTTGAGTTTTTTACTGTTCATACAAATCAGTCCGTTTACTGTGATCCTCAGCATTGTCCATCAGCATCTGGGGAAGTCTACTGATCATCAGCTCTGCCATGGGATATTCATTTAATGATATGTTAAAACTTTGTGCTGGGATTACCTTAGCTCTTTTGTGACTGGTTATTGTCTAACTCCTTACTGTCCAGGTAACTAACAGCCTCAATTTTTTTCCAACAGCTTGATTCCAATCATAGTCTTATTGATTTCTAACGCTAATGCAAAATTATAGTTTACTGGAGGAGTGCGATGGAGGCAGCAGTTTAGTGAACCCCTTATTTGTGTTTCATCTACCGGAGAAGCCAACCACTTTTCAATCAGTTTATCTTTGTTTGTCGAATCAGAGAAGTGGCTGTAGTCATACCATTTAAGTGTTTCTTTTGTACCACAGTTACTTTCAATGACTCTTCAATAGCAAACCTACCAGGCAACTCTATCAGTATTGGTTAGCATTCTGTGAATCGGAAATGATGTGTGGTTGTACTTCAGAATGCATTGTGCTGTACGAATTTTCACTGCTGACCCCTTCCACAGTTACAAGGTGTGTTGGGATTTGCCTAAACATACATCGTTCTCTTCGTTGTAAGCTGCCGTTGGATATATGGTCTTTTAGTCTCGTGTTGACTAGCTGCATTTCTAACACATTTGTAGCCACACACCATTGCAGGAGGTCATCCAGCCGATTAGTCATCCGTGCATAGTAAGCTTAGTCCCCATGTGGTAGCGGTAGGTCTCTGTGAAAGCTAACTGTCAGCAGCCTCGTACTTAATTCTGCTTTCCTTCGGGTTGGGCCTCTACCCAGTTAGTAACAGAGAACGTCAATAGGTTCGTGTTTGCTTTAAGTTGGATTTACATGAAACGTCAATCCGGCTTCTGATAGTCGGCTTGGTTTCCCGGTCTAGTCACCAGGATATCCTTCACGGTAACAATTTAATTACGCAGGACCGCTATTTGCTCTATCGTGCGGTTCGATGGTTCCACTCAGCAAGAGTGTCAGCAGAACTTGCAACTTGTCTGGGTCGAACCTGAGATCAGCCACATCAATGACGTCCTCGATTTCCTTCAGAAACTTTTAACCTCTCCAGCCGAGAACATCCAACATCTTATCAGGTGAAGGCACCCACTGTTTTGTCCTAAATGCTTCTGAAACCAATAATTTTTTTAAGCTCAAAACACACATAGGGTCATTAGGAACAAAATCAAATTGACGAACCTGTTTCTGAGAAGTTCTTCATCAGGTGATTGCATTTCAAAGGGTTAAAAAATAGATGTTCGTTAAAACTTGGGAAGATCAATGGAAAAGCAAACAGATCAGTCGTATCCACCGATAGTGTGGTTTGACAGTCTGCCGATGTTAACTGAGGGTGAACGAAATATGTGTTCTTGGGTAGGCGAATAGTGGACCAAATTATTTTGTACTTATGCTCTGAAAGAACATCACTACCGACAGTCGGACACCTTCAGATGCTCTGATCAGTATTTGACTCATCAGACAGTGATTGGTTAGTACTCCGTTCATGAATTTTTAAGTAGGAAACCCTATATAATTTGGTAAATAACTCGAATGATCTAGTGGAGTGGTCACTTGTACCGGTTTACGTGAAACTCGTTAATGACAGTTAATATACACAGCCTGATTTGCTCTGTCTTCTCACATGATTTTTAATGAACGTGACTCGGAATTATGTTTCTTTTAACTATCGTTTCTCTTTCAATAAAGCATCGATCAGACCAAAATAGGTAACATTGTAACTTCTTTAGTTCTAATTATTTCCTACCGTACACAACGTCAGGCTGTCGGTTTGAATAAAATACACCCGATTTTCTCGTTTCCACAGAAGATCCCATTGTAAACAGTTAACCTGTGACTGGTTTCGAGCCAGAAATGAACAAAGCAAGCTTGTTTGCTGTATGTGCTTTACTAGCCGAATTAAATTACCACATCCGGAGCATGTAAGTCACATTTTTACTACACTGTGTACATCCATGGCATACCTGCCCACAATTAGGTCAATGAAATTTGACTATTCTCAATTCAATTGATAGCTTATTCTCTTTGTCGACAGTTACTGGAAATATCCAGCTAACGCGAACCATTCATACGGAGAGATATCAGTGTGCAGAAGCTCGTAAATGTTGATCAAAAGTTTCTTCTCAGCACATTACTCAAAATGGTATTGTGTCCATATACTAAAATAATGAACGACTTTAATACAGCTGTCTACACTGATAATAAGCTGTCACAAGAACCGGAGATGAAAAGAAAAACAACAAAATAGAGAACAGTTTCGGAATTGTTCCATAACTTTTTACATTTAAAATTAGAAAAGCAACATGGACGCTGTTGGACCCTCCAGCTATTGCTTAGGTTGCTTATCTTTATTATAAAGAAAATACATACAGTGCACATCGTAGATGGATTGCATTACAAATAATTTCTAAAGCTTATTCGAACTAGGAGGTGAACGCCATAATTTTGCTTAACTTCAGGGACACCTAAGCTTAATTCATTTACTACCCATTTAACAAAGTGTAACATACGCTCTGATTAGTAATGATTATAGCTTCATAGGAATATGATATTGAACCAAACGATTAATAATTCTTGTGTTTAGCGTTTACAACATCCCAGTTTCTGGTAGGTTCATTCACAGATTAATATTCCATCAGATTCATACGAGATTATAGAATTTTGTGGGGCAATTGCGAATGTTATATGTGTTTAAAAACATATACCTAGGTGAAATAAAACCTATAACAGAGTTCTCTGTAGAGCTCATAAATTTTGCATGACGGTGTGCCATTACACTTTCTCCTGTTCGGTATCCTGTTATCTCTAATCTTTGCACAGCAAATTTAACAACATTCTGAAGCACATATAGTCATTAGTCTCCCGAGAGCAAAAATGTAAGCTATCACTATGATCCGCGCAACTAATTTGACTACATCAAGCTGATATTTAAAAGCATGTCAACTAATGTTGACATTAAATATAACTGCATTTCCAGTCCTCCTTTTACCAGAATAATTTTTGTCTGTGAGATGATTTTCAAACTAACAAAAGTCCCTGGTTGCATTGGTCTTATCAATGTTAACTTTGTATCTGGCGGATCCGCTAGGTTTTTCAAGAGAGGTAATATTTTCCAACAAAAGAGAATGAACCCACTTCCCCGAATGATTGACTGGAATGTAGCTTCCTCAGCATAATGCATTCGTACTCATTGGTATCAGACAAACGGTAATCTAACAACTGGTGTCTTACTATCAGTAGCTCAATTGCCTGATTAAAAAGGCACTGATGAATGATTTGTCTATTTAAAAGTCGAACACCGGACGGTTGTTTCAGTATCTGGCTCTTTAGTGATGTGGCGTTGGACTCTGAGTTTGCTTACAACCTTGTGACTGTGCGATTAGGTAAGCTGAACACAGATTCATGACCCCATTCACTTCCACGATTACAGAAACTGGGACTACTTTGAGCAACATCACGACATGGTCGCTTCATGTTGTCGGTGTTTTCACCAAACTTCGGAGGCTTTCCTTAAATGTCCGGCGTCTAACTTGACCATCCCTTCATACCACATAGTCGGCCGTTTTATTAAGGTTTGTATGCTCCCCTACTGGACGTATTGCTCGCCTGCTGTTTTCCTTGGTTAGTCGTCAAAACACTCCATCTTTTGCCAGATCCCTACGGCATCTGTTCCGTCTCAGTGGCATTCTCCGTAAACAATAATGTAATTTTATTGTTTCTCATCATTTCAAATCGTGCGCGCAATTTTCGACAATACTCGTATCGGACACAACTGACCGCAAGCACTCGGATCTCTCTAAATGTGTTTCCACATTCTCCATCAGATCTACTAGATCCTTATGGATACATACTCGTTAGTCCGTATTTAGCTCGCTTTCTGCATAAACCGGACTGCCTCGTTTTTTAATTTAATTCAAAACTAAATCTATGAGCAGTAGTTACAAGTGATCACGGTTGCTGCTGTTTGTCCTCTGCCTCTCCTTAAGATACACATATGTACTTGTAATTGTATGGTCTATACATACATACTTAAATGTTCTGTACATTCTGAAGATGAGTATGTGAAAAAAACATCTGAAAATTTGCCACTCGGTATGCATAAAACACTTTATTGACCTGACCTATAATGACAAATACATAGCGAAACCACTTTCGTTATGTTACTGTTCATATTATTAAAAAGTCGATCTTTATCTCGAAGGTTTACACACCTTTTATTATTAGGGCATGACGTCACTGTTTCTAATTTTAGCCGTTACGACGGTTACTGTTTTACGATGTTCAGCTTACAATGATCAAAAACAATCCCTCGTACTGTCGAATGCGTTCAATGAAACGAAATTCGACTACAAACTGATATGTATTGTTTGCTAGGTTTCTCGCACTTAACATGTTGTTCAACTAGAACAGATGGACATTAGTTACTGCCCCCGACAGATATATCAGAAGCTTCACCAGAACATAATATTCAGTACTGTGCTGAAGTCAGTTGCAGTTTACTAAAGTGGTAATGCGCGACAAACATGCTCGCCGGCAAAACTACGCATTGGGCGAAAAAACTAATTAAAAAAACACTTACGTGCATTAGTAGCATTGTGTAGCAGAGTATTTTGCGCGCGTGTTCGATGCAATTACAGGAAAGACTGTAGATGGAATACGTGTGTTCAGAGTAAATCATATCGTCAAATGCTACGGTAATCGGACGTTGTATATAATGAAAGCACTGTCACGTGGCATCATTCAGTTAGTCTGATCCATTAACCCATGCTGGCACTAGACAATAATACAACTGTTCAAATGTATGTTAACGGAAAGCAAACGTATACAACTGTTAAATGGTATGCTTCGAATTCGGAAATTTAAAAAAACTGTGTCCAATGTCGACTTCAGCGGATCAACCGATTTTTCTGCTCCCTATACCAGTGTAGGAAAAAACATTAGAATAATGTGTATAGTATGAACTTGTGTAGTGAAGAGCAACGATCGTAATATACTACTCGCACGACTGTTATTCGTTAGCTGGACCACAGCACGAATTTTGACATCGAATTAGCCACAGGAAAAATACAGGAAGAAACATCGAATTGAAGTATTGCGTAAAATGATTCTTTCTATGTGAATGAACTGAGCGTTAACGTTTGTAGCAACCGAGACGGTCTGGGCCGAGTACCGTATGCAAATGAGTGTTTTGTTTGTTGTCTTGTTTAAGCGCTTAACTCGTGTGTTGCTTTCTTGAATAAATGACCCTCGTGCCATCCGCGTTCTTGGCTCACAACACTTGTATATTCGACTATGCTTCCAACGTTCAAACGTGAATCTTTAGACACCGTTGAAGAATATTCATCAATGTTACGGTCACTATGGTCAGTTTGGATTAGAATGTAACTCGTGAAAATGATATCCACACTAACCATTGAGTTGATCTGAAGCAGTCCACTTTTTACTATGCTTGTTGGCTGACTTGATGCATAGTCTACACGTCTAGGAGAGAGGACATTCAACTAAAATCGCTGTGTTCTGACTGCAAAAGAAATTTACTTAGGGTGTTTCGTACTTCTGAATACCTATTACAAGTTGTGAAAATAAACTACCACAAATATGAACATCGTTTCACACGGCTGTAATGTAACCATATCCAGGGACAGTAGTACATCACCAGTTCTTTTTGCTGACAGTCTCCGCAAGTTTCAATCATCTGTTCCAGCTAGCAGTTGCCCTGAATTTGGGAACTGCCCTTTAATTTCCGCGTTTTTATTCAACCACTCTACCTGGTAATGAGAAACAATGTCGCAAATGTCGGGGTTTTTTTCATTGTACCCATGTTCATTGTTAAGATGAGCAAACAATGCCTAGTAAATCGGTGTGCCGAACTGCCCTGAAAGCATTCCACGAAGTTTAAGCGACTGTATGCCAAAGTTCTGTAGATGAGTGTATTTCCACAACCGGTCATAAAACCCGTGACGCGCGATTCACCATAAACCAGATTCAAAAACAGTCACAAAAAACACCAGTCAATGCCCATGGCTTGCGTTTACCACAGAATCGTTTGGTTCAGTAAGACCGCAGATAACCAGCGGGCGGAATAATGTTTAGTGCCAAATAAAGACTGAGCAATGTAATCGACCCAGATGAAAATAGTAGGGAAACTGGACTGAAAACGAGGTTCATGTGCAAGATCAGCAAACCGTTGAAGACAATTTACCTCCTTTGTAATTGCTAACAAGTAAACAGGGATCTGCACATTTGACAACATAACAGCGTGGCAGGCTAACGAGAAATGGACGAGGGTTTAGTGTGTTAGTACCATTAACAAGGGGCCGTAAACTATTGATCAGTCATGCAACAGCAACCATAAAGCAAATGTTATTCACCTGATCAATGACATGGCCGTTTGATCAAGTTAAATAACACAACTAGTGGAAAGTATGTATTATTCTATAAAGAAACTATGACCTTCACTAGTGTACACGAGTTCAATTATATGGGCCGACATATGGAATAAAATGAAACGCGACAATATATGCTGTAAACCCTTGAAGCAAAAGGTAAGAACGGGTCAACTCTTGAGCACAAACAGCGAAAAAAGTCAACCAAACCAAGTTTATACAAGGAAAATGCTGACAAGCGTTTCATTTTCGCGGACAGTTCAGCCAACTATTTTTGAAACGAATAACTGCACTTTAATCTCATTAGAGTTGGTTAGGTGTGATTGTGTTTGTCAAGCCCGTAACTTCAGTTCTGATCTGATAGAAATATGTAGCCTGTAGTAAAATCTGAGAAGGTGCGACTCAAATGAGTCCAATGGGCGACACCAGTCTGGTGGCAAATTTATGCGTATGATGAGCAACAATAGTGTAGACACGACAGGGTTTGTTAATTAGATTGTGTAATGTGATGAGTGTGGTCACGAATACGTTATCCGTTCCAGACACCCGGAGTTAGTCCTATTATATCAGTTTTCGTCAGAATGAATCAACGACGTTCGTTGTTTGATCACCCACTCCATCTAATTCTTCAGAAATTTAGGTCATGCAGGATTGAGGTCACTTAGTTTTTAAACTGTTCTCTTATGTATTTGACTCTAACAACACTAAAGTTGCTCGTTTCGCGTATCTGCCGCCACGGAGTCACTTAATATTGTTTCTGGGATAAAGGAATTTAAGTTTCACATTTATCTATTCGCAGACCATCCGGTGACACCTATCTAGGCTATAAATGCCTCCATCCACTGGTGTCCACTCATAAGCTATCGGGGATTTACACTGAACGTCGGCGGTGCGAATAAAGTTATATGTGGTCCGGGACAAACCATTAGCGTAAACATAACTGCGTAGACTCTTTCGTTTCGTTTATTGAGGCATTTTATTCTGGATACAAATGTCACTAACTAGTATTGCACACAAAAATGACTTGGTCACAGTGAATTAAAACAACACACCTCAATGACCAAGAATGCCAACTGTGCTGTCGGAAAGGCCTCCGGGCTATTGTAATTACCGGAATGTCGAAACATTTACGGTTCACAAACTACAGTAGGGACGTGAGAAAAAGCTATCTCGGTGATGTTGACAATAAATTAAAAGGTGATGTGGACGCTTGGGAAATTAGCAAACACTAGCGCTAAGTAACTAGAGGAAGTATTCACACTAATTAGACCACTACTGTGTGGAAAACACTGTGATCGAAATGACTGTTTCTGATGTTTATTGATCAAATTAATCATCACCATAAATGACCTAGCGAATTAGAGACCAATGGATGGAACCTATCTACAACACATTGTGAACAATCGGAATAGAATGACATGCTTAGGTGGATAAGAACCTCTGGTGCCACCGTCCTTTAGGTTTACAGATGGAAAATGACCCATTGCTTCACCGGATGTGTTGTACGTATAACTCTGTTCCAGTTATAAAGGTTCAGCATCTGACACAACCACACTTACCCACAAGGAATTGTTTGCTACCAAATCATTTACAGACCACTGAGTTCCACACAACTGTCAGCTACTTAACAATCGCAGGGTTTAAGGGAGAGCTTATCAGGGTATCTAGTCACTACCTCTACAGAGACCTAAACGTATACTTGAATGGATCAAGCAAACACAAACAAGCCCAAGATTATCCGTAAAATTGGTAAACTAGTATTCAAATACACTTCCAGTTTGATTTAGTTTGCTCCATTTCATTTCTTTGATCCCAACCCAAGCCGTGGCTTCGGGAATTATGTGGCATTATCACACACTTGGTCAGTTTGATTTTTCGCCTGCTTGGTGATGTTTATTACACAAAATCGTGCTCAAGTCTGCTTCATTTTTCTGGCCCGTTAGTTGCAAAACTTGTGTGCAGTGATTTGCTGCTATTAGTGTTGTTATAGTTCATTGAACATTCATAGGATTCAAGTTTTATTCACGGATGTTTTTGAAAAGTCACAGTAGTATGGCACTGTGTCACTCATTCCTGGTTTTATATGATTGTTTACATGTCTGCCATCTACTCCCTAACAATCCGTTCTCTACCAATGCGTCTCAAACTATTCACTGAATGATATTTACCGACCTATCAACTGGCTCTCTGTTGATGATGGCTACATTGGTTCGCAGTCGGCTTGCTTGAAGCTGACATTACTTGTTCTTTCATCATTTCCATCCCAAATTTTTATCAGCCGAGAGTGAAAATGCATGTCCTTTTCTGTTGTTAAGTGTGCACACACAATCACTGACTGTTTTACCCACTTATATAAAACCTTCAGTCAACTCACAGTGGCTATGTGTCCAATACATCATTAAGCTAGTTCTTGAATCATCGAATGGTGTCAGTGCAGCCAGTGACACCGGTGCTTTACGATCTAACAGATTTAGTACACAGCTTTTATCGTACTTTTATACGGAAACGTTCAATTTTATGTTACCATGAACTGGTAAAATATAGCAGGATAGAAAAAGCATTTTTATAAAGCACCTTTACCTAAAGTTAAGGATGCTGACAAGCAACATCCAGCTGAAAATGTCACATTAAACATTTTATTTATTAAACCACCAAGTATCTCGAAACCCATCGGTGTTCTCCAAGACTACTATATTTATATACACATAAGCTTGTGTAGTTAATTCCCATATATGCTCTTGTACTATGGCTCACCAGAATAGCAATATACTATTTCACAAAAGAACACGGTTCGCATGAATTCCATCATATCGTGTAAACCAGTAAGTGTGAAATTCTAACATGTGGTTGGTTGTGGATACTAACATGTTCCGAAGTGCCTGCACTAATGTGAAAAATTTATAGAATACAGAAAGCTGAAATCGATTGTGTATACCATCAGAGATAAATCGGTACAGTTGAATACATTCACAGTTCAAAGTATGCTACCACTGTCGTGATCAATCTAAGACATGAAGGTTTGGTAAACCAGTGGCAAAGCAAGTAGTGACATTTTTCAACTAAAAAAAGCAAGTATATAAGAAATTTAGAAAAAGTTAGAAGTTTAGAAAAAGATTTGGCCAAGTTTTGGCGGGTATTTGGAAACGGATCATTTAATTGCATACGTTTTCACTTTCCAATTTGACAGCCGTTGCCATCCTTTTCAGCATATTCCTACACAGGTATCTCAAATCAGCTGGTAGAGCGCTTGCCGCGTTTTGGCACGGTACTTCTGTCGCTGGTTTGAATCCAACCGAAGTCCTGATTTTTCGCAAATGGATCTCTTCCAAATTATCAAATCTGCCAAACTACTTAGCAGTAATTCAATGTCAATGCTCACAGGTGGAGTTGGCGGATTCCAGCGTGAACTGAACGAGAAATACTGCATGGGCAGTCAGTCAGCTGGAAAGTTTTGTGGATTCCATATGACACAGTTGACTGGGTGGGTAACTAGGTACAAATGTGAAATTTCTGAGCTGCTGACGTGGCTTCGTAGCCCAGCTG
>LUCH01002945.1:60582-74905 GCA_013368495.1 Paragonimus heterotremus
CATAAGAAATCTGTTTTATAGGAAGTAAAACAAATTCTCACGAGAATACTACTTGTGGTATAAAGCATATGTTACCTGGAATTTTTCCAACCGTGTACTACCGAATGTTAGTACTGAAATGGAGCTAGTTGGTGTTTCAGTCACAGTAGATTCAATTTGTTAGAAGGACCCTTTATTTATAGTCACACAGTGATATAGCCAACTAGAAATTCAGCTGAACTGTTAAAAGGTTTTTGGTGGATTCATCACACTGCACAAAAGTCGTGTGTCTCGAATGTATTTTCCATTGAGCTGTACTAAGTAGACTGCTCAAATTCTCGAAGCAAGGATCCCAATGAGGTCATTAAAATTGAGATCACCTCTTAATTAATTGTGAGTAACTCTGCTAGATGTGCATTGACTTGCACGGAGCTATTAAAAACCGTCATTTAGGAGTAATTAAGTGAGGTTGACAGATTTTACCAACAATAAATAATTGTCTGCACGAGTACGAAAAAACTTAATGGCCCGACTTCCGCGACCAATAAATTTCCACTAAACTGTTGAACCCACATTGCGATTTTGGGTTTTGCCATTGAAATCTCCTCTGTTAAACCACCTGACAAATTCGAATTACGTATCTATCATCCAGTTGATGTATGACTCCAACGGTTTAAGATTAAAAACCATTGAGCAAGCAAATATTTTTGAAGTGTCCAAGTTAAAATTTAATCTTGCTTGTTTAAAATCAATTCTCTTTGGCAAAACACTCTCCTGGGATCGCATAAGTGTTTCTTTAAAGAAGGGAGAATTTCTATGTTTATGTCTGACTGGCTTGAGTGGCACCGACGAAGCTTGAGAGTTCTACGCCTTTAAATCCTAAAAAAAACAGGTGATTGATCATGGCTGCTGTTCTTACAGTACTGAAGCGCAAAATACCTTCTAGGGAGAATAAATCTTATAGAATTTGCTCGGTTACAACTTGTGTTAATTAAGCTGCTAACAAACAATGTTAGGTTTGTAGGCGGTTTGCTGATTACAGTAACCTAAAAAAGTTCATACATTTTATTTCGCATCGGACAATCTAGAAAGAAGAGGCAAGTTGGAAGTATCTTTTGCTTTTAGAGAGTCACCTATAAAAAGATTACCAAAAAGAAAGTCAACAATGAGAGGTCGAAAACATTCTCACTCTACTGCGTCGATTCTGATAGGCGAGTTACCTGAATACTTAAATTTGTGTCCCAAATTTGTGTCACATTTAAGCTTGAATTCAACTGCCGATGACAATTATGCTAGATTCTAGTAGGTGATTCCAGATTGTACAGATCCGGACGTTAAAAGGGTGCTCTCTACAAGTCAAACAGTTAATTAGAAATATCTTTGGGGAATTACTTCTGACATGAGTACTTTCGCTTGACACAGGCTGGTTTCTCGGAAGACGTTGGGGTTGATAGAGGATTCTGAAGACTGAAATGGAACCTACTGTGATGTGTTGAGAACTGCCTTATTTTATATACTCTATCTGGCTAATATCTTAACGTGACATTTGGTCATCTGTTGTGTCTTCTCAATAAGAATAACGTCATCCGTAGAATAAGGACAACCGTCTTGGGTGATAAGCTCACGATAGGGGCTCAATGGCTAGTTGTACATCAAGGTAAAACAGTCTGGGTTGAAACGATCGACCAGTTTGGTGAGTAGTTATTTTATTGGGTTGACTTTCTTGACTGTTGACGAACATACTCAAAAAAGATGGAAGACATACATCGCGAGATTTTAGCATTTCAATTCACTGTCATCAGTCGCCAACGTGAAACCAACAAGTTCTATTAAAACAACTGAACGAACCAACCACATAGTTGTTGCCTCTCATTTTGCAGTTTTCAAGAGCTCCTGTATGAAGAGTACTCTTCACATACCGCAGCAATCCCTTGATGAGAGTTGGCTCATTAATATTCCTTGATAAGCTGTCGTTGAGTGAGCTTCAGGCTAGACTAATTAATCATGTATATATCACGTTTGAAATTCGTATATCGACATGTTTAAGTTTCTTAAAGAAGAACATACGTAAATTAATTATTCTATTCCATAAAATACTGAGTAAAATGATATTACGATTCTGGTTGTTCACCCTAAGCTCAAAATATGTTTCGTCTTTGGGTCCGTAATCATTTGCTTGTTGATTAGAGTTACCAAGTACGAAACATTTTGCATTTCATTCAATGTAAATAGTTTTATTTAAGGATACTACCATATATATACATCATACGGGGCTGTTTAGGTCGTTCAGCAAAATCAACAGAATGATCATGTTGGAAATTTTTATTTGCAACATATGTGGTTTGTCAATTCACCGCGACCGTGTACCTCTGGTGAACGTATTCTTGAGTAGTTAATACCTCAGACTGTCTTATTTAAATGAAGACACATTCGTTGTGTCTGCCGTTTATCTCAGAATCAATGGGTCAGCCACCAATGGAGGGAGCATGCAAGCATTTAATCTAGTGTAATGTGAACAAACGCGCGTAGCCTTCGGGAGGGAGGATAATGTCCGCTGCTTTGCAGGAAGAGTGCAAGACAACTTTTGGCCAGTTTGATCACTTATCAAGGAGGGGTTGTAAGGAGAATGGGAAGTTCCATTGACCTTGGTTACTGGAATAGTAATTTTGATCTGGTGATTTGTTTTCAAACGGAACTCCTAATACTTTTCGTGATGTGGACACGGGGATGACCCAAAAAGAAGTAATATACCCGTAAAAGTTGAAACAAAGACATTTGCGATACGAGCAACTGAGGTGTGTGTATGATCGCTTGGTTGATTGTAAAGAAGTTGCTCAGAACTAGAATGCCGTGACCAATCAGATAGACATTCTTCATCAAATGGTTTGTCTGATCGGCTAGAATTCACAAATTCATCTGAGCTTCTAACTAGTCATAGTCAGGTAGCTGTCAGACAGACTAGTCAAGTAGCCCAACCAAGGTGTAAATTAGAATTAGTCACAGGATATTTTACTCGCATCCGCGACTGATGAAAGAGACAGCCACTGAAGGATGACTGTGTTCCCGAGCGTCAAAGATAAACAATTTGCCACATGCGCCCAACTTTTTTGGCTGACAGGCTTGTCCAGAACACTACAAAAACAGTCATCATTGTGCATACAACTACCTATGTACGACCCAGCCAATTCTTTTCTTCTCTGATTCAACGTTTGCCTACGTCGTGACAACTGTAACACTTGCCAACTCTCTGCTTCCTGGCTGTTACTGTGTAACCAGCAAAGTATCGAAGACTATGCACTAGTGCGATGAGGACGAGCGATCTTCCCACATTACTCATACCACCATTATTCAGTATTGGGGCGACAGCATGGATTTTGCCGTCAAAGTGGCCACAGGAAAGACACGGGAAGAAACATCCCACCAACACAAAAGTGCAGTATGTCATGGGATAGTTCTATCTACGCGCAGGAGCTCAGCATTAGCCTCTGTGGCAGCTGGGACCTTCTGGGACGACTGCCATTCGCCGATGAGTGTTTTTGTTTCTTGTCGTGTTTGAACACTCAATCCGTGTTAGTTTCCTAAATACACAATCTTTGTGTCATCCGTGTCCTTGGCTCAGAACGCTAGGACCTCTGTTCTTCATCTTGCTGTTGCTCGAAAATCCACTGTCCCTCAATTCACCATCGTGTTGATGACATAAACATTTGATATATCGTCAATGACACGGCACAACTTGAGAATACACAGTACCGTGGAAACTTATTGTATCTTCCCTCTTAGTGGAGCTGTCCTGAACTTTTTATTCTCTCAGGGCTAACGGATGAACTCACGCTTTCATGGGAGTGAAGCAGGCGGACTGGTGAAAATAAGTGAAACACTCAGATCCAAGTGACAAGTTAACTGCACAGTTTTGTTCGACAAGTATTACTTGTTGAATCAATTGGACTTCAATGACTACGGTGAATGCTATAGAGATTCTTCTCATCGAAAATTATAATAAAACACCGTCGGCAACAGTCGCGCCGGTTTTGATAAGGTACCGGTAAAACATAAGATTAACATTAGGTGAATATTTCTTTAATATCAATGGTTTTGGCAAAACGCTTTGTCTTGTGGCTTGAAGTAAATAACAGTTATAACTTTCAGGATGTAAATTGCGGTTGTCCCAAAGTGGATAACAAGTTGAAAAATTAAAAAATGCAATTATGACATTTTATTGACTGGAAAAATTTGGCACCACTAAGTCTAATTTCTACGATTTCAGGTTTAAATTTTCTTCTGAGAAATGCAAACGCATTTGCAGCACTCGAACCGTTGTAAACATCCAAACACAACTGCGCACTCTTAGTACTAATCATCCCCTCAGGACTTCGTCTCAGGTTTCAATCCTCGTTTGCCCTTTTATTTGCTATAAGTAGTATTACCGCCACAAACGTAAAGTTTCAACACTTATTCCTACTTACCCAAATAAATGTTTTCACATTCGAAATGCTACAAAAAGTAGCCAACGGCCTCAGAGAAAGAGAGTTTTTAACTCGCTCTCATGCATGTGCTGCAACCGGTAAGCTAATTTACGACTATCAACTCCTATGATCTATTTCTTTTCACTCAACCCGCATTGTATGCACTAAGTGTTAACTGACTCCGAAGGCAGAACTTATGAGTGATCAGAAGTTAATCCTCAGTATGAAGACAGTGTGAAATAAACTGTCAGTCAACACTCTCCTAGGAAATGTGTGTAGCAGCGCTAATGTGTCAACCAGTAAACATCTTAAAAGCGAACGTTTTGTTCAGTGGCATACTTATATTAGCTCTGTGCTGAGACTCAAATGAGGTGAATGAAGAGTTCTTTCAATGGGATTTGTACTGTATGCACTCCGAAAAAATGCAAACGAACTGATCTCTTAATGGATGAAGGTCGTTACCTCTGTTGCATACAATAAAGTATCTGCTATATCTGTGCACTGATAACAACAAACGTATATTGTACAGAAGAATACATACAAAATGCAATATTTTACATCCTGATAGTCTTAAAGGCGTCATATTTTATATCTATATGCCAACTATCTCCTGTCTTAGTGAAATAACAGCGTTGTCGACCATAACATTTAAGAGTTACTTGATAGCTTCCGCAGTTTATGGAAGCCAACCAAATGGCATATGCTGTTAGGAAGTCTGCCGTTATTTTAAACCGTGTATCTTTCGAATATCTTGCACAATGATTCACAGAGTCGAACACTTGTGAACACGAAAAATGGCACACATCCTTTATCTTACAAAACTCATTGTCAACGCCATGGCGCCAATCATTAGAATGGAACTTTATCATGGTTGAAACACTTCTAAACTTGAAAGCAGTCTACTGACTAATTTCGAGAATTCAGCTGATTCTTGAAGTTGAATCATGCATACATAAAAATCAAGCTACTTAGATAGAAGAAAGTAAACAACTGCCTTCCGTTCCTGAACATTCTAGTTATTCGAAAATAACATGGCGCGATAGTGATATTCATTTACAAAAAGTCTACCCGAAGGAAACAGTATATATAATTTGAAAGTTTATGTCTAGTGCAATATAACAGGAGCCTAGTTCAAACGTTCTTTCACAGAGCACGGAGACTACGCACAGAAGACAATCGACCACAAGAATTAAACATACAGATATGCTGCGGGATACCCTTTACAATTTATCAAGAAATATAGCAGACATTATTCCAAGGATACAGGAGGCGACGATACCAAAACAAGAGGGTGTATTTAGAACTCGCGTTTCTAGGTGGCGGTCGGTTAGCAGTGACAAAAAATCGGATCAATAAAAATTTTTACAAGTGGTTGGAAACAACTAGAAACGCCAGGAGTGTGCATAGAGGCTAACGGACGGCACCCAGCGTCATCAATAGCAAAACACAATCAGTCAATGTTTGTGATGCAGCCTGCGATTTTTTGAAATCACCGGAAACGCATCTTTCAGTTTGCTCAAGCTTCGGCTGACAGATGTCAGAATAACCTTGCGTGTTCAAAATAATTTGTGTTGACGTTGAGACTGTCCTGGTAGTCAGCATCCCCCTATTTTTCGCCTTCATTTCCGTGTCCATCTGTCTAATCCCTTAAGCCATGACTTCCGCCCTATGAAACCTTACATTACTGTTTAAAATTAGTTACATATCCATGTGCGAAATGTTTCTTCGGAGAACTCATGATTTGTATCTTCTCACTGTCTCATTCAGTATTCACTGACGTCTATTCCTTCCACTCAAATTATCCTCCTGAACGAATCGTTCAAAAGTTACCGAATAAATAATTATCACACTGGTTTCAACAGTTCCGTTATTCATTCTGTTAACCAATGCACAATGTTTAGAGAAAAACCGTATGAACTAGTCAGTATGTGAGCATAACAGCTTTAGTCAGGTCAATAGAAACGTGTTTTGGTTCGCATTTTCTTCAAACTTGTCAAGAAAATAGGTACTTTACAGATTGCCTAGTTAAATTGCAGCAACTCTAATCAACGCCGCAATCGAACGGCTATCCTCTTGCATCCATTAGACGACGGATTAAGCCAGGCCAGGCTGAGACAAGAAACACAACTGTCCTCACTCAGAGCTTCTCCTTACTGCTAACCTACAAAGATGATGTGATGGAAAAATTTAGTCGACGAACTCGATCAGCTGCCGATTGAACATTCTATACGGCACACGTTATTATACCATATTCAACCAACCGAATGCCACTTCTTGTGATAACAGTGCCACTACTTCTGTCTGTGAAATCTCACTGTATTTACCAATGTTCAATATGGGCTTCATGGCACCTACGTGGACAGAACGGAATGGCAGTTACGTAGTCGTCTTTATTCCGGCTTGAGTTGAACGTGAGATGAAACAGATAGCAGCAAGTGATTTTTAACAATCAGCATAACGCAATCAGCCAACATCCTTGAACGTACGCTGCCCAATGACCTCTGAGCATATGGTCACCATCCAGTTGACTAACTACCGACTACTTCTTCCGTTCGCTGAGGCTGCTGACTATCCCAAACGGTAACCACTCTTTTCCAACAGAATCATGGGGTTGACAACCTGAATTCCTCTTGGTAAATGAAAAACTTTAGCGTTTATGTTTGAATTTATGGGTTATGGGCGTATGGTGATGCTTTTTTTCACTTATTTTGTTTTACCCAAAAAAATGAACACCAACAACACACTATGTGTCTGATGAGATACAGTGAAATTCGCCAAGCTGGGACTCATGCAGTCCGCTATTTTTGACATTTTTTCTGGAATGTGTTTCCCGAAATAACTGTTTTTATTTTTAACTACCTTACAAACGAAAGAGCATTCTGTGCTTGGTGAATTGTTACAAGTTGTCAGTGTAATATAACACCTGAAACGAGATTAATCCTCCAACCCAAATGACACCCACTTTTTTGTTCAAAACTTATCGTTGTTGGGCCAGAGGAATAACCGCTAATCAGCCGTTTTGGTGAAATAAAAACTTATGAAATTCTTCATCTGTTTAGGCCGCCGTAGGATTTTTGTCACAAACCAAAATCTTTGTTAAAGCAGAAAGAAGACAAAGATATGTTTTTTTCTGAATAATATTAATGGAATCAGAAGACCGAGTTTAAAGGACTGCAATACACTTTCGTATGTTTCCAGTAGTTCCGATAGAGAAAATCAAATTAGCACAAAGAAAACAAACTGATCTGAAATTCTACCAACTTAACCTGTAAAAATTCTGACGTAGATATCGTCAGACCCGTGACATACGCATGTAAATGACAAAATTATGACGTTTGACCACGAGGGCCTCAAGTGAATTCAGGATGAACAGGCTGTGATGAATCTGCAATAGACTGAAACTGTTTGTTAGGGGAACCACGTGAATGGCCTCCAGCGAGCATATGGCGATCAAGGAAACCGTCTGGAGTCAACTAACGGTGTCAGGTTACTTCATATCATACAGTCTGTACCACTTCGTCTAAAGTCGCAGGTATTGTTACGTTCTGCCAATATAGGGATCACCACAGCTCTGAATGAACTGAAAAACAGAATGCGGCTTGCTGATTCTGGTATCCACGACTTATCCAAATGAAGAAGGAATTCTTTGATGTGAGAAAACAGGGACCGTTTAATCGAATCGTGTGCCAGATGAACTATTAGAGCTGCACGCATTTTTGTTCGTCTCCCTTACGCTTTGCAAACCGTGAACACAAGTTCTGAGGATGTCGCCTTTCACCTAAGGAAGTACCTATGAAGTGCAACAATTTTCTCATCGAAATCGCTCTTGATTTTATAAATGCACATAAGGCATTCCATTTCAGTGGAGTAGTGTAATAAAGTTCCTACGTTAGTCCGCCTTGTTTTTGAAGAGCACGTCATATTAATTTTATTCTTCAAGTGGCTTGGATACAACAAACTTTGGTTAGTCGATAAGGGAGTTGCAGCCTGTGTCTCAGCCACAGGCGTAGCAGACCATCTAGAAGCTCGTTGTCAGTTGAAATGCTGCAACTACTTCTGAAGAGTCATCGATGATATGAACTAGGAACGCGTCTGAATGTGCATACACATCTATTTGGTGTCATACTTTTAGGGATAAAGCATTAGACTCGTATAAGCTCATCGCAATTCCGTTCGATCCAAGTACTTTTACGGTACTTTAAAAAACAGTCCTGCATCTGACAAAACGATAAGTTGGACGTTGCTGAGTTGTTCCAACTTAACTGAGAAGTTCTGATCACGAGTTGTCGACTAGAGCGAACAGAGCGCCTTCGGTCATCCTCTTTTCGCAATGCTCGAATAGGCAGAATAGTTAAATAGAATAGTTAGTATGCATCACTTACGATATGAGTTCATTTCACACACTCTCGTCAGTCGTAAACGTGTGATTAGCATGAAAACAAAACCAACAAGACTTAAATGAAACGATTAAAAGTACCAATCGGGCTGGATCGTGATTGGTACTCACGGCTAAACCCACGGCATCGACCGCAGGTCACAGCGTCAATATCGTGTCTTCATTCGAGGTCTTCATGAACTCCCACAGCTCACAAATTCTGAAGTAGATCAAATCCCTGTCGATCAGCTATCGACGGCCGGTTCTGTGCTCATAGAAACAACTGTCAACCTTTGTTTACTGTCAGCTTAGCCGTAAGCACCAATCACAATCCATCCCGATTCTTATCTTTAATCGTTTCATTTCAGGACTGACGAGGGTGTACGAAATGAATCCGTATCGTAATTTGTGTTTTCTGACTATCCTATTCAAGTGGCTAAAAGGGACTCAGTATTTCAAGCTGAATATTTTTCAGATGCGGCTGTGGTTGAGCGCCTAGTCGGTCCAGTAGCATACCATGCCACTTCAGTTGATACGCATACTTTACAACCACGAGAACCGGATTTAAAATTGCCATCAAAACCAGAATATTCGACACTGATGGGCTCTAATAGGAGCGAAACTCAAGTTTAGTGTTTCATTCGGACCATCCGAAAAAATGCTAGTTTCGCATTAAAATGACGATGATTTTTAGTTCGTAGAATATTTTAAAGAGAATATCCCTTCTAAATAACGGAGTCAGACATTTATCATCTGTGTTCTGAAAAATGTCTTCGTAGGCACGGAAGAAGTCACAGTGGTATTGACCTGACATGAGCAGATAACTCCTCATCAGGTGGAGTTAAGTTTCGTAAACAGTCTGTCAACTAAAGCGACTGACCGGCCATCAGTGGTTTACAATCATATGCACTTGTGTGAATCAACTACCTGATGCCAGCACCTCGGCTTGCTCATAATGCCAGTTGGGTTCACATCATAATCATCTTTGCATCAAACAATACTAAAACGGATGCATAAGTTAAAATAGACCACGGGACCCTGCTATTACACGATGCAATGAAAATCCCTATGGTCAGCCTTTCGTTCGACTTGGTCGGAAATTGTAACCTACTTCAAGTATGATCCTGTGGATTGTACTTATAAACCAGTTTCACTATTTTCTATAGATTATAGTGTGTGTTTCTATTTACGATAACACTGTTAGCTCAACAACAGTCCAATGAAGCTGTGTGTGTACATGCCCGGACGTGTGTGTTGGCGGATTTCCCATCCCTTTTGGCGGATTGTTTATTTAGTTTGGCGCCACTGTGTGTTGTCATCAATGTCCTCGATCGACGTTTACAAGGAAACAGCAGTTGGCTGAAATGACACACGCGCACATACACCACGCCATTATTCGGAGGCTGAACTTACCCCGTAGCTTAGAGTTGCTTTCGTCCAAATGTGGACTTTGTGCACAGCAGTGTGTAGTTCAGAGTTTTATTTTGATTCTTTTCCTTCGCCAACTTATGTCACCACATAGTCATAAATAGTGGAAGTAGGTCTTCCATCTACTCATTACATCCAATACCAACTGTAAGGTCAGTGAACGCATGTTTTGTTAAACACACAGTTAACTTACGGCCAACTTCACGTGCATTAGCTAGCGGTACAATCAGCGGTAGAAGTCACCAGTAATCATTGCATACGCATGTGAAGTTGGAACAACCGTAAACGTGACCCACTTTACAAAACTGTTCATGTTGACTGCGAACGTCTAACACAGGAAGCTGTAAACTTTCCACAGATGTGTATGGTTCATCATTACACTTTACTGGCGCAAACGTTATCTGCCATCAGAAGGTGAACAACCTCAATAAAAATGTATATATGACACGTATGTAGCAGTGTACTGAATACAGTCGAATAACAAAAACTGTATAACTTTTGAATATCTACATAGCATAACGGAAATTACTTTGACTGTTACGAACCACCAACTGTGACAGTGTGAGGTTTGAGGATTAGACCGGATAGAAGGCTTTATGTGAGAGTGGTATTTAACTAGTGATTTTATTGCTGGATGAAACTGTATAACTATTGGAGTCAAAGATGTTTACCGTAGGATGACGTGCTTTCTAGTCTTTGTGGCGGTCTCTAAGTAGAAAGTGTTGTTCACTAAGTTGTGCATTAGCGAATAGTTATTCCACTTGATGCGTCGCTTAGTTGCGTGTGACGAAACCCAAGTAGTTGTGACAATATTCGTCGCCAAGAGCCATGCCAAAATATCAGCCGAGTAATGTGTGGTTGGCATCGATAATAACGTTGCTGACAGAGGTGGAACTGCTGGCTTTGTTGGGCGTTGATCGTCTAACGCTTTGTCAGGCGTTGTGCCGGGCATTGACTGAATAAACAAAAGTGTTTTTGATCATTACCCGCAAGCTAAATTGTCCAGTGTGAGGTCAATAGCATAGTGATCAACACGGTTTTCTCATGAAAGCGTGGCCGGAGTTCTAGTCCTGGCCATGGCAAGGATATGCACTACTGACGAGCTCTAATCAGAGCGAAACTCGAGTCTAGTGCTTCTTTCCGAAAGGGGTCGACTGAGAAGTTTGTGGGAATGCGACATCTGTGACCAACTGTGGCTGGTGTTTAGTCTATTTGAAAGCTGTTTTTGTAGTCCGCACTACCTATTTGAAATGTTGGTCATAGATGGATACGACTTGTTAGAAAGGTAATTGACCTGATTACAAACATGGCATGTTCAACAAGATGAGTACGGAAGGTGTATGGACGAACGTATTGGAGAAGTGATGATGGGTTTTTCTTGTTGTTTTAGTTGACATAACAACGACCTATCAATTTCATATGCAGTCATTTAAACCCTTAAAAATTCTAGGCATCTAAGTGTGATCTAATGAGAATAATGAATGATTATGACCTATTAATTGGTAGTAAAGTAAGGAAGCCCCCGTTATGGACAAGTGGTAGAACACTTGCAAACACGGATACAAAATAGTTGCATAAAGTTTTGTTCAGAAACATCATCTACTGGAAAAACTGGGTAGATCAGTTGAATTAAGCGTCAATTTAATGTCATTGAATAGACAGAATGACAGTGACAGATGAGGGCAATGCTAGGACAAGTTAGTGCATAGGTGGCTGGTGGATGAGTAACCCGTGTTGGTGCCGTTGTTTGAATGGCACCTTACTGCTGTTACGCGCTCGTCTAAGACGAGGCACATCCGTGAACCTGCGGTCACAGGCGGGCGGATAACCGCGGCTGAAGGCAATGCAGGTGACTGTGAATTGGTGCAATCTTAGGTTGTGCTTGAATGACAGTGGTGGAAAATATGTACGTGATAAGTGAGCTGAGTATAACTATGGTAAGAACTGTATTTGAGCAACCGGTTAAATCGTCCACTTCGTCAAACGAAAACTGGGACGTTACACCTTTCAGAAACAACATCAGTTTTTCCATTTTCAACAATCATCTGATAATGTTATTAACAGTAATATTATAATCAGCTCCTCTAAAAATGTTTAGTTGTTTCAGGCTACTCATACACCATCACTTCATATTATAAAAAAGTTAACGAACCAGAGATGATTTTGATGAGACCAGGCTTCATGACAGTACATGTTTAATGAAAATGCGGTCAAACTTAAGCAGAATGTACGTGCATATCATATGTGTAATGTGACCAACGGACAGTAACAAACACATCACTACAGTTGAGTGAGGAGTTACAAATTTGTGTTTAGTTATTTATTTATTGAACTTACCGATTACTGGCATTCGCAAAATTGTTGTGCAAGACTGATACACGAATTACTTTTCGTTAGATACACATAGTGGCATCTCTAGTGGTCTGATCACACGATTTTCGCACTATTCATACAGAAGGAGATGGTGTATGTGAGCGAGAACAGATCACTGAAGGGAATGATAAATATCTGTGATAATTGATATCACCCAAATTCAAATTTAGCTCAAGTCTTTCGCCTTTTACAGAGTGAGGACAATGTGATTGGTCAACTGACACATCAACAATCCTATGCCCATTACAACGTTAACTTTTATGGGGGGCCGATCTACAACTGCAGAGGCATTCACAAACATCTCTAGACTGTTCTAACAATGTCATTCCCAAGCTGGTTAAGCATTGAAGTAGAGTTATTTTCCTTTTACATTCCACAACAATAGCAAACTTATACCTAAGCACCCAACACCACAATATAAATAGTTAATGCTGAAAAAACTCAGGGGCCTCCTATATTTTTCGTCTTTGATGTATAGCGCTACTCCAACACTTTACGTTTGTACCCAACACGATCTGTTCCTGTGGCCGTCCACAGTAAAGAGGACTTACTTTGTCTCTCGTTACAATAACATCTTATGGCTAACGTTGACAAGCAGTTTTTGTTTAATGCGATGGATTATGGTTCAGCTTACTTCTGGTCTTTTTTGCTGACACTCGAATGAGATTCACCCAAAAGTAAACAGTGAATGTTGACGAACTTGAATAAACTAAAGTGCTTAAAATGGTTGTTTTCGAGAAATGGGATGAACAGAGCCAGCAGTGACTGACAGTCATGTTGGTTGCACAGCATAGAATCGCCAAAATTGTAAGTGAAAATGCAAAACACAAGATAACTGAAGAAACAAATTGTATTCAGTCAATCAGTTGCCTTCCACTGAATGCGTTAATTTCTTTCATAAAGACATTACCTTACACGAGTTGCACTTAAACATGTTGTCCAGCCAAAAGGCTAGATATTACGTGAACACGAAAATCAACACTCTGGTGATTTCTGGTGTATGGAGAGACCGTTAGAATTAAGGCGAGGTTGATTGCATGAAGGATGTCGAAAAGACAAAAGTGCTGAGAACGGACAAAACATAATTAAGAAATACAAGTGTAAACTATGTAATCCTCATTATACAGAATTTGATGGTGACCGTCGAATGTAATAAAGTTTTATGGTGACGAAATTACATCCTCTCCGGTTGCCGACTAACCACCAGGATATGTTCATTTTTTCAGGAGTTACTTCCATGTACAAATCGCAAGAGCATTCACGCCACTTGTGTTGGCTTCACCGATGCCAGATATCCGACTTCTGGATTGTTTACAACGCGACCTGGAGACGCAGTACACCAAATAGAACAAAGCGTAGCCCTCGAGTATGTGGTGCGTTTTGGACAACCATCAGTCGCTAGATTGCAGGTGAGTCATACACACTGATGTATTTAGACGTCTTCAGATACAGATGACATTTAACCGATTTGTTCAGAATGAGACTGCACCTACACGTAGAGCATAATTCATCTGAAATGACAACAATGTAACAGAAAAAACATGGTATGAAAGTGTCGGGGAAGAACTCAATTCCCCGAAAATACCCTTTTATTTGCCATCACAATGGCCTAACTCACTACCGACTGTAGTGACCTTCATAGTCGGCACGGTCATGTGCCACTTCACCCATCACGTGCGTTCTCAACCTTTATGTCAATGTCTGG
>LUCH01002946.1:10752-40292 GCA_013368495.1 Paragonimus heterotremus
ACCCTCTTCAACGTTTAGCCCTCCTGACATAGCTGTCAGGTTGGCTGAGATATCCAGAAAGGTGTGCAAGGTGCATTAGTCATGATATGAGAATAGTGAACTGTGTACACACTTCTTTTAAGAGGACAGGTTAGGGTTGCGTAATCTAATAGCGATCGATTCGGCGGTCGCCAGAAGGCAATGACGGACTGTTTTCGGCTGTGTTCGCAACTCTGTAGACAACCTGAAATTCTTTGCTGATGTCTATGCGATGGTTGGCGTCAGCTAGATGTGCAACAGTGGCGCTAGTAATTGATTTGCGACAACCGGTTCCGATCCAAGCTGGATGAAGTTGCTTGATCCTAGTTGACAAGCGCCTGGTCGTACGACCAACATATTCTGCGGTACAACAACAGCACGAAAATGAATACACGAGCACTGACTGATCGTGGACTGGTAGCCTATCTTTCAGGCTCAATCTTAACATCGGTATTGTTGTGAACCAACTTTTTGAGGTTGCCGCTGGAAAGGTACATCTAAGTGACGGGTACAGGCACCTGTCAAACTGATCTGCTACACTATCCCCTGTAAAGGGGAGTCTTCACATTTGCAGCTGACAGGTAGACGATATATTCTTCGTTATACAGTCACAAAATGGGTTAACAACGCTCCTTCATACTTTTAATGCAGCACACACCTCACTGGGCTTCACCTCAGAACCGGTTGTCGCAAATCAATTACTAGCGCCACTGTTGCACATCTAGCTGACGCCAACCAACGCATAGACATCAGCAAAGAATTTCAGGTTGTCTACAGAGTTGCGAACACTCAACCGAAAACAGTCCGTCATTGCATTCTGGCGACCGCCGAACCGATCGCTATTAGATTACGCAACCCTAACCTGTGCTCTTAAAAGAAGTGTGTTCACTTCTTGCAACTTCCATGGTCACAGATTAATTCCGTCCAATCTAACCACACACAAACATTCGGCCCTGACCGTGTGATGTCGCATCCAGTTAACGTTCGGCCTGGGTCTAACCAATTAATGTGTGCGTAGTCTAGTATTAGCCTTTATTCTCATTCGTGAACAGTCACCTCTTGTTTTTTTGCGTCTTGTCTTATGACGTCTTGATCAAACCTATGTAATTGTGTTGACTTGAGAAAGAATTATCGAAAACAGTTGCTCGTCATACCGTTACTGATATCACGGGAGTTTTCCGACATTATTATTTTTGACACATACACCCCAGTGAAACTTCTGAAGCTCACAATGCAAGGTGAAAAAGTGTGTTAATGAAGGTCAAAACTGATGCTAGTATGTTATGACAGCTTTTATACTATGCACGGCGCTTTGTTAATTTACTGTGTGCAACATCTGGCCTAAACTCGTTAGTCAAGTCAAGCATGTTTACTTTCTTCGCCATCATGTTGCAGAGTTTGGCAAGTATAAAGAGTCTTTCAAATATATGTATATTACTGTTAAGAGCATGAAGGAAGCAGTATACACTTTAGTGAACCTGTGGACTATTGAAATTAAGGTTTGATTAATTCACGTGTTTCAAGTGTAACTGCTACTCGACAATCCCCAACAAACGTCCAGCAGTTTCTAGCTCTGTAACCAGCAGTGGCACGATGATGTATGTACTACAGTCGATCAAATCAGAACGTCTTTTGGCAATGAATAAACCCCACTCATAAACAGCATCCATATATCTGCGTTTCTGTTGGAATAAACCATTCCGGAGAAACGAACCCTGAAACAATTGTTGATATTGGTGAATACGTTCGTAAGTGACCGAGGAGAATCTGGAACTGTCTGCACCTCTAGGTAAGAGTAACATGGCTAGGTTGAAATTGAATTATACGGTCCAAGTATGATCAAGTTTGACACACCATAGTATTTTCTACGTGAAGCAATAGAGAACTTGCTTCTCAGCCAGCCTAGTACCCTGCTAGCTGTCAATGCGTGTGTGCACGAGTGCTGACTTTTTGCGGCCAAATCCATTTTACTATTTCTCTCTCAACTTTCGACTGAATGCAGTTTACTTTTTGTAACTACCGTTCCCTCCACCCCCCTTAAATCCTTGACAGAACATTTCATTCACATGGGACATCTTTTCGACTTTCATGTCTACATGTGATCCTCTACATGTTACATTGTTGTTTCGCAATGCTTTGGGTTCAGTCATTCAAAACTGTCAACCGTATGGCTACCAAGTCTGTTACGTGTACAACAAAATAAAGGTAGTATTTACCATAGTGGATTCAAACTATTTACATTGGTGTCGAACACGAAGGTTAAGTTTATCTAAATGATCTTAGACACAACAATGATAACCCGAAAGGGCGTTGATAGTGAAAAGCAGAAGGGTATAAAATGCTTTGTACAGAGATCGTTCATTCACTTCTCGTCACTTGCAACAGAGGAAATGGTTTATTTCCAACCGGCAGACTAGCAACCTAAGACGAACACACCGTGTCGGACAATTATTATTTTTACGACGTCTTCAAGACGGTGTTCTGAAGAGATCATATTACTACTGAGGTTTGGCACCTGAATGTTGATGTGGTGAGAAGATTTATAAAAATGAGAAATAAAACCTATCGGTTGGAAAATCGGGAATGATTAATACAGTGCTTAGTCAAGTTTAGCTGACGTTTAGTTTATCGGACATACTCTTGTCATTTAGTAAGAGACTTCAGGAGCGCCTATTACATTTCGGATCGTATCTGTTTGCCATTTCATCTTCTGGGTTGAATCGCACTACGGATATTCGCATCTCGTATTGGCAGATTCAAAGGTGCAGCCACTGAACACTTATGGGCAGCACAATCAACAATGACTAACGGCATTACACTGTACATCGTAAACTATGTCCACGTAGCCAAGATGCATTTTGAATGGGTTTCTTATGTCTACCTAACCTGTTTGAAGCCGGGAAACAATTAACTGGAGCAAATGATGAAGATGGGGGTAGTAGGTGCCATAGTTTTGATTTCGGAAACTCTTTCATCGAAGGTCACCATACAATTCTATGCTGGAAGATTCATTAACATTGTGTAGACTTTTAACTTCTGCGGCTCACGAATGTATATGCGCTACTGATAAACTCCAATAAGAGCGAAACACCAATCTACTGCTTCCATACGAAATGGGCCAATCGAAAGGCTCATCTGAATGCAACGACTGCGATCAAATGTGGATGGTGTTCAATGTGAAATGGAAAGAACTTCCTTAACTTTTATCTCGTTTGCGTACGCTTATTTTAAGTTGAGTCTTCAAAATTTGCCGATCGTACCTTGTGAGAGCTAGCCTGCAGGTTAAGACTGTACAACCTGAGACTACGAGTCTTTTCAATCTAAAAGACTGAATAACTTGGGTTATTGTTCCAGTTGCTATCGACTTATCCCTGACAAGCTTGTGTTAATCAAGAAAATGTAACACTGTCAGGTCTTGTGAACAGCGTTCTGAAATACAATCCAAAAACACTGTCTCCGAGCTTTTCAATTAAAGCTGTCGCACCAAGTGAGTCATACGAAGTGAAATAACATTTCTCTCATTGTGTGTTCCGAAGAAGTAGCCTACAGTGGCAGTATCATCAGCAGATGAATTTGCGTCTCGTCGAATAAGTAACGTAACTGAAGAGATCCACAGTGCGATACAAATTCAAGTCTCATTCAGGTCTTCTCCAATCAGAGGTATGCTTGCTAGATAGGTGGGCCTCCTTTTTACTAAATCTTTCACGTGTATTTGTGGAGAAGGATATATCAAGCGGACATTCAGGTGCTTTCATCACAAAAACGTGAGCACTACCTCACATGACTGAATGAAGACAAGGCAAAATCTACTTTTAGTGCATTTCTGGCGCACCTCGTTATCTCAGGACATCGAAACTCATCGTAACTGTCTTTCCAACCCAGTTACCGCTTGGCTTATCGTTAGTCAAAATGGAGTCAAACTTCGTATTCCGGCCATCGCAAAAGCGAAGGGACTCCGGCCACACAATGCATAAACATGCCGTAAGAAGAGACTATCCGGACCTTACGGTTACAATGGACCTCCTCTGACGACTCGATAAGTCCGGAAGTTAGTCTGTTTATCCAATTTCTCTCTACCGTTTGACGCAACAAATGGCATTTGACTTTGCTCACATGGTGTCTAACATCATATAAAATGTTCGCTGATAAATATAAGCAAACGGACTGTTCGCCAAACCGCGTTTTACACCAGTCGTGTACAGTTCAGAAACTATTCTGCACACTCAAGAGCCATTGCTCTTTGGACAACGCTGAACTGGTTTCAAACTTCTTTTGACAGCGATCGGCGATCGAAGCCTACTTACGTCGTCCTTGAATCTTCATTTTTGTGTCATGCTTACCTCTCTATACTTTTTTTCATTCGACTATTTTTCTTTCTTTCTCTTTCTTTGATAGTCGATTAATGGGATAGACTAAGCTTCCTATGTAGTTTGTTTTCATTACTCACCTCTTGATTAATACTATCCAACACATAACTAGGTGCACGCTGACAATATAAGCTAACATTTTTCTGTAAACTTTCAGTGAATCCTCCGAAAGTCAAGGGGACATCGTAGATTGAAATGTTAAGTTAACTTTGAGTCTGTGGCTTTTGTGATGGTCATATTTAATGAAAGACAGGGAAACTAAATGGTTAACTACACATCAAACCACAGAGGATGAGACGAGCGTTGATCGTTGTGTATAATGAAATGAAGTACTGCGTAGGCAGTCATGGCCTAAACGAACTTTACATTTTGTTACAGTTTTGGGTGATAAGCAACAAGGAAGACCTCTATTTCGTTGATAATGTAGCAGGTGTCTAGTGGTGTCGCCTCGAGTAATCCGGTTTATCAGAACAGATGGTTAATTGAGAAGTTGCTTGATGACGTGTTATGCCAGGTGAATAATACCCTTACATTTGCCACTCTAAATTTTATCTCAACAATGTCATAGTTTAAGTCGTGTTTTATGACTTTTAAGATTTCCAAGCCACTTCAACATAAGCTTGTAACAATAGAACATTTCAATTCATCCAAAACACCACCGGCGTGCCAATTTCCCACATGCTGCCTACTTCGCAAATTTCTGCTGTCACCCGTTATGATAAGTTTTATCTGTAGTAACTAATGAGATCTTCTCTCACGCAAAGTATCTCAGTACCTGCTACTAGTCTTTTGCACTCCATTTGCACTTAGGAAAGTCGAATACCAGTGGTAAAGATAGGTTTTACGCCAATCGATGCGAATTAGCTTATCCGATGTTGTTCATCAGCAGTCGGCCTTATTATGGATTTGTTCTAAGATTATTGCCACTCTATCATTTTTCCAATTTAGACAAACATTTGCTTGCAAGACAGGTAGGTGAAAATTCGGCTGTCTGCGCAGTTTCCCCAGCCATTTGTAATTAACATGTATACAAGTTGAGCAGTTACCTGCATGTGCTTGACTGTTTTCGAGCTCGTTTAATGGTGACCTTATTTCGGTCAAGGCCAGCTAACAAAATTTCCCCTTATAGCCGGTTTTAACTCTGCCGTTTGATTTGGTATGTGACTACATTTGGTGTCTTCTTACAAACTTTTGAATGACTTCAAGCTTCACTTGCTTACCTCAAATCCGATTGGTTTAGCCGAAGGGCGTTGGTCAATGCAAACGATTCACCAATCAGGTTGGACCGGTAGTAATCAATCCGTTTGGTAGCACACAGGACCAAATTCACACTGATTGTCGGCGGCGAGCATGCAACATAACGCGAGCGTTGCAACTGATCAACATAATCATAATCATGGTTTACCGATTGGAAATGAAGGCCTTTTCCTAAGTCATTCGGTTCTGGGCACCTTTGTGTTCTGCCTTGGCCTGTGGTGGTGGATACAGTCTGTTCGTCGACGTTTTTCAGCTTCACGCCGTCCACTGGGTAAGTACTTTGCCGATGTTTCCTACAACTCTGCGTGCTGTCCGAATCAGATCGGTGAAGGCCTGGCCAAAATGTCAATGTGTATCATAGGAATGGGTGTTGAGGCAGCAACCGTAAGTATTGGAAGGCACCACGAGTACGCACACTATCCATTCTACGCCGCCATGTTGATTGCCAGTTTAGTAGACATTCTACAATCCACAGTTCTTTTCCTACCCGATGGTTCAGACTATATGTGTCATGTGCTTCCTTTCGTTTTCCAGGCCTATTGTCTACGGGCACAGGCTTACGATCAGCCACATGTGACCGCTACTTGCCGCCTGGTTTCCAGCTATTTAGGTGTATTAGTTGCAAGTAGTATGATGGCTGAGATGTGCATCAGATCTCATTTCCTTTTCACTTGGATCAAATGTTTCATGGTTATGCTTAGTGGATGGTGGACATGGCAAATTGGAATCATGCTGAATCCTCCTGGAGGTCAACCATGGGAAGAAAACAGTCACGATAATGTCATGTACGTGGCTATTATCAACGCGTGGCAAATGTTTGGTGTAGCAGTGGTACAACTGATTACTCTGCTGATCATAGCCAAATTTCAAGGTGTGCCGGCTGATTGGAATATTCAGCTGCAGAACAACATGAGTGACCGTGATAATATACAATATACAAAACTATTGAACGATGAGAATTCCGACGAGTGAACATATCAGCTGTGTTCACTTGTATACACATACGTGATTGTTCATCCGCTTCAAATTATTAATTGCCTTTCCTGAGCTACAGTCGCCCAATTTATTTTTTTCAACTGCTAAGTGAAACACACGGATGGTCTTTATACTCACACCAGTTCAATTTTCACTGCTTCGTGTAGTGTGTGCATTTCACGGATGGAATAAACATAAATCTGTAGCAAACTGAAGTTTTGTTACCTATTTACACTCTAAGTTGTTCAACTGGTATGAACAGATAGTGAACAAATGAGTAATGTGAACATAGTTGTCATTCTTTTCAGATTGTATGTAGGATGGCTTTGTTGAAAACAGATCAATTGTATTTACGATCGCCTATACATGTCAGATGAAATCAAGGTCAAATTAGAACGCATTTTTAAGCATTAAGATGGATGGAGGAATGTTCAGACAGGTCATTTATGTCAATAAAAGACTGTCGCAAACTGTTTGAATTCTATTAGACTAACGAGAAAAAGGTGTGGAAGAACGATAGGCCATTTATAAATCACTGCAAATCTTAAATCATATCAATAATTGCTCAAAAATTGGTTATGCAATGGAAGATAAAATGTTGAAAACCCAGGACGGTTTCAATTCGAATTATGATTTAAACTTCTGGAAAGGAACGGGATAAGATACCTTAAAATGGTAGGTTTCATTATCTACTTCCACCAACAAATCAAGGAGGCTGAGACTATGGAATATTCACCTTTGGTTTCATCTCATCAGCTACTTCTTCGATACTGGTTCGCTGCCTACAGTAGATTTGTGAGTAATTAACACGCATGAAGTAGTCTTTCAGAAAATGGTGACGTTCTCTAAGGTGAGTAAATGGTCTGTACAAATGTGTTCTACGTTCACATTGTGGGCCTATGTTGTCTGATTTACAACACGGAAGAGGCCCAATTGTAAAAAATCAGGGTTTCGATTAGATTCACACTAGTGACAGTAACAAATTGCCCAAACGCGACAAACGGTCTACTATCCGGGAAACGAAATTGGCCGGAATCTCTAATAGACCGAATGAATGCGAGTATATCTTGTCAGCACGTAATCACGTTGATCCAGCTAATTCATTCAACGTAGTATTAAGCAAAAAAACCAGGCTACTTGTGTTTTTTGAGTTGTTGATCGGACAATATTAACGAACCATGTGCAAAAAATGTCGTTTATGGGTACTACATGCATGTCTTGGATGTGACCAAAATGCTGAGGAGGTAAAACCAAAAGTATAGATACCGCAACTTTTATCTTTTTGTGTTTGCAGATAATGCAAAATTGACAGAAATACAGTGTACGTCAATAAAAAAGACCATAAACTTCGAACGGTACTTAAATAATTGCCAAGTAATGAGCTGGGTCAGTGTAACATGTGACGTGACGACATTTGGGCCGGTAGCTACAAACGACTTGGAAATATTATGAAGTCAAAGAAGAATCTTTGTAAAGAGCAGCATTAGACAACCTGTTAAAACGCGGAGGAATCGTAGTGATTTAAACATAAAACTTATTTGCAGGAGTAGATCGGTATTGGAAATCATTTTTGATAATTTCATTAGAGAAGCAAAAAACTAAGCAAGGCTTCAGCACTCAGAAGTGATGATGACACCTGAATACTGGTAAATCTTCCGACTGTTGACCGTTAAGTGCACAAGGTTTGTGAACACTCTCGGAGCTGACTATAACTTTGATACACTTTAGAAGTTCAACAGAAGCCAGCTAATTAAGACTGCCAATTGCCTGATTGTTAACAGTCAAGCAGTGACAACATTTAAATGCGAGTTTGATTGAATATAGGACAGGGGAGGTTTTGTATCCGTACGTACGTCAACCAGATCTCGAGTGATTTGATGTAAAACCGGAGTATGAAATAGTGATTGCGTAAGTGTATACAATCACAAAGATCACAAACTTTACATGCTCATTGTACTAAGGAGACAAAGAAAACGAGGTCTTGTTGGTCCTGTAAATTCAGTGGGGTCGTTAATAACATTGGTCAAGATTATTTATCTTCTAGTTGCTGTTACCAGGCCAACAGCGTCCATCTGTCTTCACAATTAACTTAAGGTACCAATCCGAGGTCAGCTGATACGCTTTTAAGAAGAACATTGAAAATCACAGCGCCTTTCAGTAAACCGACTAGTTTGAAATAAACGAAGAACGCTTTCTACCTAGAAGCAGGAAACAATCTTATTTTTAGTGCTCTCTTTCACTCCAAACCACATGTCGACACTTTTCCAAAGCTTAATATTACAAAAATGGTGAAGAGCGAACCCAGGCTTCAGCCAGACAGAAGGCCAGAATGAGAGTAGTGAACCCAATTGTCTTGTGCACTTGGATCATGGGCATATATCTAGCCTAGCGATGAACATCACCTCAGTTATGTCCACATTTGTAACAAGTGTTCCCCTAAGATGACAAATAGCTACACTGAAGTCAGTTCTGGAACTCCTTTGAGCTACACTAAAATTTCAAAATTGTTTAAACTTATTGTTTTGTTTACACTCAACACTTTCTTCATTCTCTGAGTTTAATGTGATGCTCAGCGCAACAAAACACTCCTCTCTAATAGCTTAAAAATCAACAAACAGAATGAGTTATTTGGAGAGGACTCAGAACCTCATACAACAGTAGCCATTGAAACACAGGCATATATTGGGATTCTGTTTACAGCGCTAATCCGTCTACAGAGTTCGATCTTCGAGATGATCGCTGTGATGGAATGCCTCATAGTCCTGTCTGTTTTCTGCGACATTTGTTCTCCAACTATCCTGCTGTCCGTAGCTCTGATTGTTTATAAACGATGGAGACTGCAAATCGCCTACAATTGATTAAATATTATACAAAGCAAACGTAAATTTAAGGTTCTTGTGAGATTTCGGTGTTAACTGGTTCAGGGCGGCCAACTAGAAGTCTTACGAAAGTATTAGTGAAATAATATTATATCCTGATATCAGTCTATTGTAGTAATCTTTCACCTGGTACTGAAAAATACGATGAGGCAAATCAAAAATATTGCCAAATAAGTTTTCGATTGTTAGACCTTTACAGCGGATTGTACGGATATTTACTGCTAATCAGTGAGAAGTTTTAGCTAGTAGCGGTATATTTTAAGTTACTCAAGGAATTAGGATATGCGGTACTTGAACATAGAAAATAACTGTTTATCAGTGGATTTCAGGAAATAACAATCCTAGAAAAGCAACAGTGACAATTTTGCACAAATTTTCCTTGATTGCATCTTTGTTACTTGCATATGGACTATGATGCACACGACTTGTTTACAAAATGTCCCAATAACAAAAATATCAGTACCATAATTATAGCGTGACTGTTGAATTTATTTATGAGTATCAAAATTCTTCACAACAGTACCCACTGCTGACTCTCTTCAGCGTTCATTGGGATCCTTATTTCCCAGCTCTTAGTAGAAAAATGTTAACGTCTGTCCATCCTACATTTCAATATTAAAGGCCCCAACAATAAGAACTTAACCAACAGGGACAAACCAACCAACATTGTTACCATTGTAACGATTTATGCACGGGATGAGACAGGAATATGGGTTTCAATGCCAATTTCTACTTGTAAAAAGCACCTCACGTCTAGCCACAGAAAAACTAGACCTAATGTTTTAATTCGTAGCCAACACAATGCTTTTCTTTAAGTTAGTGTTTCACTGACCGCCCATAAAAATATCTTCAGTTTCGTCCAACTGATTCATCCAGTATGCCCGTCTTGTGGAGTGCAGTTTTTGAATTTAAAATTTCTTGTACATCTTGAGCTATTAAGTAGAAATTCGTTTTGTCTGAACCACGCAAAAGATAGTAGATGTTTCTTATCTTATGCAACAGACCGGAAATATTCGAGGAATTGCTCGAAGTTAACCTAAAATATGGAGGTTTTGAAGAAAACAGCCAAAAGGAGAGGATCATCACAAGTCATCCTTTTTCCAGAGCAGGATGAAATTCACACTGAATATTGTCGTCCTTAAAAGTGATTCGTGGGTTATGTGGATAGATGCTAATTAATGTTTGCCCCTAAAAGTGTATCATGTTCACTAGGAGCTTAGAAACTATTGTTACACGTTAACAGTGTTATTCTGAGAAGATCTGCAAAATTATGTACGCGTTTAGCTAGACTGTTAGTGCTGGCGTCGGAACTCTTTCACCCAGTAAGCACAACTCTACCCAGAAGTTTCAATACTCTCTATCCATGCACTGTGGTTTGGTGATGGAGTCAATAAATAGCCAGGGAAATATAACTCGTACAGTTTTTAATTGATATGGTTGTAAGTGGACTAGATGTCAAGCAAGTGAAACGTTGAACCCGAAAATTACGTATGTAGTTTAGTACAGAGTGGAGCCAGAGGGGTCGCGTAAAACTCTGCCAACCAGGATGTGAGATTTTCTGTTAACGTGGACCAACATGTATGCAATTAACCTCCAAGTGAGAACACTGACCGCGTTGTTTATGCTATCACATCGATTTTTGATAGGCATGGTAGGTTCTCATCAAATAAGGTTTCTACAGCTCGCGTTTTTCTATCGTTCAATCATCACAGGACATGTACGTGAATTACCGTGTATCGTGGCGTCCTACTGATGTAGGGTTTACTGTGTCGTACCGTCACCAGTTTGTTCCCGACGAATCGATTATTCCTTCCCGATGTTTAACTTTCACAAACTATGAACGTTACAGAACATGCTATAAGCAATTTGAACAGGCTCCTGTTTCAAATTACGATGCTGTGAATGCCTGATTCTCTACGAGCTGCTCAGAAAAAAATGGACGAAGAAAAGAGTCGCATTTTCGAAGCCTTTATTAAGGCTAATTTGCATTGTTCACAAAATTTTGACTAGGGCGGAGAATATCGTTATCAGACGTTACATAAATGATCCCAAAGGTTTAAACGTCGTGTTTCAGGGCGCTAAGTTAGAGAAGTAGTTCAAATTGGTCTGGATGCAATAAGCAGTGTTTACTCTACTTTTCATGAATTAAATCTGGTTCTGTTGAATCATATTGCTGGGCCGATAAGAGCATCTGGTTGTCTGTGTCAATCATGTGGGTTTATAGGTGGTATATTACCGAGACCACATTAGTTCTTTTGTTTTCAAGATGGACAACACGCAGCATTTTGGTGCGTAAAAGTTGCAGCGGGCTTCACATGAAAGACTCAGAGCTACTTAACATAGCAGCAAATACTTCAATGCAATTGATGGGTTCAACCTCTTGCAGCCAGGTTTCACAGTAGTACACTGAAACATGTTTTAACAGCGGTCTTATAATTGTGAAACATACGTTTAAGAAAGACAAATTTTTGAGGTCACAAGTGTCTAAAGTCGAAAACGACTGCTGTATCTTTTGAAATTCCAGCTCTAGTTTCTATTTTACGTTCTCTTTCTTTAAAGTGGAATCTTGTAAACAAATTAACATTCAGGACTTAAGTCACCTACTCCTCCGCGTGAATTCAGAAAGTGTTAGTGAGTTAGTATGAGATATATTCTGCAGAGACATTTTGGATGGTTTCATCGGTGACGACACGGAATATTACGAGCGCATTTACGTTAATTCAAACGAGTGTATAACTGGAGTTGGCCATTGGCTGCAGTAAGTCATCTTGGGCTCATAACGGCAAGTTCTAAACCCGTCAGGATGTTGTGGCCGAAAAACTCGGATGGCAACACATGGGTTATACATTTGAACAAGACCAGGAACAAAACCACTCATTTGCACGCAATATTCGGCCCCAGACCGTCTCGGTTACCTCAGACGCCAATGCTCAGTTCCTTTAAGTAGCAGGGACTATTTTGGGCGATGCTGTATCGCGATGTTTCTTCCTGCATTTTTCCTGCGGCTTGTTCGATATCAAACTATATTCTCTGACCCTACTGCTGAAGAGCAGTGGCATGAGTAGCACGTTACGATCGCTTACCCTCGCTGCAGGGATACGTCGTTTGGAAATACGCAAGTTAAAAATTAAAAACTGTTAGCAACAACAACACCGATCGGCAAATCACTATATGTGACAGTTATACAAACGTCAGAATACAAACACCCTCCCCTGGCCTCGACTGAGGTGTGCCATCACAACTGCATACAACAACTGACTGATGGAGGAAATTTTCAACATAAACGTGAGAGATGGTAACTTAGGTAGGGAAATTAATGTTTGTCTTACTACCAAGTAATACAACTCAGTTTATAAGTCATTCGATCTCAGTTTCAAAGACATTATAATACAAGTAACGTCCATAAGGTTGGTAACAGATTTAAATTTCTTGTGTTTTTTTAAATTTGTATTATCTAGTTAAACCTTGCCGTTAGATGAATTTGTGATATTAGAAGCACTCTTAATAAATCAGCTTCACGCAAACAAAGGTAAATGTTTCAAATTGGAGCCCCAGTTTGAACACGTTTCGAGAATTCACATGAACTGCAAGTCGTAATATCGATCGCTCACCTAAAACAGTTCTCTCAATCTGTTTTTCCATTTTCATGTACAGGATCTATGCAATCTCAACCAGGTTCTTTAATATATCTTGCAGTACCGCGATTACGAAAGCTTGACTGAAAAGCCCTTATGATCTACAGTTTAGAATACTAGCTGGGTGGGTGAGTAAAGGACATGTTATTCCCTTTTCTGCGGGTCGTCTACCTCCTCGAAATCAGCTGCATTAACGAGATCGTGAATGACGACAACCCGACAGTCATTTAGTCACTGCTCAATAACAAAAGCGTACTGGTGGATACAGGAACTCTTCCGTGTCATGAGACTGTGATATGAATAACAGATTTTGGCTAGATCTATCCATGTTGTTTGCTTGCCATTTCCAACAAGTTCGCAAAGTGGTAATCCGCAGCCTATCATACATTGTACAATTGCATAAATTTATCATTTTTAATTTACTAACCTCTAGTGTGTTTGTACCACCAGAAAAAGAAATGAAATTTGCACCTTTCATCCGAACTAACGATCAGTGTTCAATGATGTATAGTTAACGTGCAAACGATATTATCAGGGTACTGAAACGGTGATTTAGGTGCATCACATGAAGCAAAATGTTTTTGTAGTATGTGTTCGTGTTTTACACAAGGGGAATATATAATGAATCCTTTCGACAAGTTGACTGGCTTGTGTTTCACTAAATTGCACGTCGTGGGTGTGGTGATTGCAACGAGGCGACGTCGGCAGAGAATGATATCATTACCACGGTTTGACAGAATAAAGAATGATTTTTACACGTAAACTAATCCTGTCTTTTTGCTTAGGTTTTACAGGAGACCACTAACTACGTGTCTGTCAATAACAGTTCTCCTCCAAAAACCACGTACTGGGGTTAAGGCCTTCTCGTGTAAGTGACATTCTTATGAACATGAATGAAGACTAGAATGTTTGTTACAACCTCCTTTGACGCTGCAGACTTTACTTACATTCCTCAGGAAGATCGATAGTGAATGGATGAAACGGTGGTTGACAATATACTCTGCACACTTGATGATTTGGTTCAGAAAGAATTTTATAAGTCGGCCATTCAGAGCAGAATTTTCTGGAGGATCCAACGGGTGCAAATTGCTGTGTAAGGTTTTCATTGATGTGGTATCAAAAATAACTGAGAACAGAGTTTTTGCTGTACACACTCAGACCAATGCTTGGTGCTCATACTTTCAAGTAACACTTAGGCTATAGTGTTTTTGCGTTTACGCAGCCAATTCGGGATATCGTAATGCTGTTGTAGATTTCGCATTTCGGTCAGCGCTCTGGAAGCAAAAAAATACCTGATCGTTTTGTGTTTAAAATGTTGTTCTCATATCTGCTGACATCGCAGTCTGGACTATTTCCACTCAGCTGACGTTTATAAAGGTGTCTTGATTTACAATCGAAATGTGAAAGAGAATGACTGAGCGCATGCATTCAACTATTTCTGATTTGTCAGACATCCTATCAACAAGCTGGTTGCCAAGTTACCGTCTGGTTCTGAGGGACAGATATGTAACAAAGTTGAAGTGTACTATCATAAAGCTTCTAATTTTAAACACAGCTGTCTAAGAGTTCAGTCTGATTATGGTAATCAATATGAACACTAGTTTGGTAGAAGATAAAAAAAAGGCAACCGAAAATAATGCGATTCATATTGATTCCAGACCCCCTGTTAAACCGATTTAACTGAGCATAATGGCCAGTTCCGAATCTATTACCATCTAGCTGCATAATCCAGTTTTCAGTTTTAATTAAGTGTTTTGTTGGTGGTTTGACATGTTCCCCCGATCAGTACCACTGTTTGTCAGTTACAGCTATTGACCTTTTCTCTAGTGACACTAGGCCCATAGGTCTTTTACTTTAGCGCTTACGTCCACACAGTTAAATCAAACCACGTTATTGCCACATTTTTCGAAAAGAATAAAATTAACCTTTGCCATACAGTTGATTTCTAAAAGCCAGTTAACAATACACTTTTCCGTCTGAACACTGATGTGTTCTAGTCTGATAAGAGGAGATGTATTTAGTTTTGTCATGCGGGACAAATAAGACGGTTGAGAAAAAAATCTGCTTTATTTCAGTTTGGTTTTTCTAACCTCTCAGTAACTCACGAAAATAAGTCGCATAAAATGCTTGATGATTCTTCTATTTTAGGTGAGACCCAACTGTGAGAAGTCTGGGGTTCGGCTGGATTCGAACCAGCGACAGAATCACCATGCATCAACTCGGCAAGCGCTTTACCAGCTGAGATACGAAACCACGACAGAAGCTCAGGTAACCTAGTCCAAATGTGAAATTTCCGAGCTCCTGGCGTGGTTTCGTAGCTCAGCTAGTAAAGCACTTGCCATGTTGAGGCATGGTGTTTCTGTCGCTGGTTCGAATCCAGCCGAAACCCTGAATATTCACAGTTGGGTCTAATCTAAAATCACAAATCTGCCACACTACTTATTAGTAATACTATTTTCTTATTCATCATGTACATGCTCAAACAACGCCCTGCTTAAACGATTGCGCACTAGGCCTGGTTCTACGCAAACCATTTTACTAGGTTAGTACTCAACAGTTAAATGTAGAAGACTTGAAGATACGCTCATCCTCATACCGCACATCTGTACTGAAATTAAAAACATATTCTGCTTTCTGCATTTTCTTCGTTCAGTGGACGTGTATACAACGCTGAGCAATTACCAGGCGAATGCAACAGATCAGTTTTCTCACACCAGTCGCCTTGACCTATGTTGCTGATAAGAATGTGGTAGAGTTGGTAAATTAGGCAAAAGGCAATTGCAAACATTTTTTATATTCTGCTGGACTCGAACCAGCTAGAGAATCCGCATACCGAGGCGCAATGAATGCCCTACTAGCTGAGCTGAGTGACTATATCGTGAGCTCGTAAACTCCATGTTTAAACTTGATTGCACAAGCAAAACGTTTTCCCAAATGAAGTCTATCAAACTGGCTTTGCAGGCCACTCAGCAGAATGTTTGTCTCGTCCGGGTATTCAGTTTGTCGGACCGATTCGTATCCATTCATAGTCTAGAAATTTTGCATTCGGATCTCCGTTCACTTATTAGATCTACCTCACTACCTATCAGTAATACAACTTGAATGTTCAGTCGTGACATTGGTCGATTCTAACGTGAGCTGACTGATAAATCATCCATGGGCACTCCAAATATTATATTATTTAATGGACTTCATGTGACACAGTGGATTGGGAGGGCTACTGAGTTCAAAACCGAAACTTTCGAGAAAAAAAAACAGCATGACTGCGTTGCTCAGTCGGTACAGCGCCTGCTGAAATTGAGCAAGCTGTTTCTGCCGTTCTTATAGTCCAGCCAAAGCCCTGAATATTTTGGTAACTGGGTATCTTCTCACCTATCATATCTGTTACATGAACTGTCAAATTTGGCTGTCAAGTTAATCCCCTCTTGATTCAGGCGTGTTCTCCCTAATCTGAATTGAAAATCGTGGCGTAGAGGGCACCAGAAAAACTTGCTACCTACCGCACTTTTTAGCACCATTTAGGTCTAGATAAAACTGCTCCTAAGAACGTCTTGTCTGACAGAAATGTACTATAGTGGACGTGGTAAATATGAACGAATCGCAATAAGGATGACGATAACCTATACAGGGTTTTTTTCTTCTTCCAGGCTGTGTGGCAATTAAACGTCAGTGTGAACCACTGATGTATCGCTGTCTCTGATGATGAGCCATGATAAGCTGAATTTTTGTGTTCAGTATAAAAAAAGCCATTAAAAATATAACTTAGCCGGCAGGAACTGTTTAAATATACTGACAGACGGTTGTGTTTTTCATGGTTAAGTACACTGGGTGAACCACAGCTCACTTACTCTCACGCTACCAACAAAAAGATTCTACTGACAATGATGCTTGTCAAGGAAGTTAAATGATCACCTGTATCTTGATCTTGAGGTGGTACTCCAGCAAAGAGCGAACGATATGTAATACCTTTACTCAAAGATTTTTCTAAATTGCAAAACAGGATGTATCAGCGTTAGCGAGTAGTTGGGTGTAAATACAAATTTCATCTGAGAGGGTAAGTCAGATATACTATGAAGCTTATTCAACAGGTTGTTTCCGATATCAACCTCTCTGAACCCGAAGTTAGCGATCGATTTGTTGAGGACAAATTGTCTTCTCTTTTCATAGTTAGCGTGCTGGTCTGTCTGAAATTTGATACTGGTTTTTCATTAGACATCGAAGGAATGAAAACGAAGCTTACTAAACCGTGAACATCGCGATAGTTGAATGTAACATGTTTTTTATACGCACTCAAATTCACATATACCATATGTGGTTTATTATGTATTTCAAAGTTTTCTCCTATAAACTATACGTCAGCGGTCAGCGTATTGTTTACTGTAAGCTAAAGTAGTCCTGTGTTACAGAGGTCGCAGAATAAGCTACGAGTTAGTTAAATATCTCCAGTTATTTGTTGTAACATGAATAAACGTTGCAATACATTGCACTGTAACCATTAGTCTTCGTCACAAAGGCTCTACATTGCACATCTTCTGTTGATGCATTCAAGACACTTGATTCCAGCTTGGGGCATCATGGTTAGCGTGACGGTACTACTCTTTTCAACTATCAGACAGTTAGAAAGTAATTAATAGTCAACCATCCATTAATTGCGAATTGGCCTTTGTTTATTTACTACCACACATTAATTTTTGGATGTGGACCGAATTGCCAGCAAATATCAACAGGCATACAATTTGATTTTCCAACATGTTGTGCCGCAGACGTTGTCAATTCGTTCTTGTACGACGTTCATTAATTATGTTCTGATTGGTCTCGGCTGTTCAAATTTATGACACATGCTCTAGGACTGTATATGTTGATTCGTACACATCCGCGTCTGTATTTACGTCTGCATTGTGGTGGAACAAAACATTTTTGTCAAAAGCGTGAGCAGTTTAACTTACGCAGATGATTATTTACATCGCATCCTGAGATTGTCTGCTGTGTACCAGCGCAGTCTGTTGGATGCGTTAATGCGTTAGTAGGTATATAAAACACAAAATGGATTGAGAGACTGTGAACAACAAGGTACCAGAAAATGTGATACAAATTAGCATGACTATCAAAGCAAATACATATACTGATACGCATAGACATCAGTCATCACTGCATCATGTATGCTGGTTGTATGCGTAATCTTAAGCACATTCAGTTTTATTTGCAAAATATCCTGTATGGTATGTAATTTCAAATGTGCAATCCTTGATCAACCTTATGGGAATGCGTTTGGGAAGGGCAGTATCGTAGAAAATTGTTGCACGGTTCTGAGACACAAATTGCGGAAGCGTTGGGGTCATAGTTCATTTGTTTTTGATGCTCGTGTTGAAAAAGAATGAATTATTTAATCGTCGATAGATACTGAACGGAACCACATGTCTACAACTGATAGATGTGAAACTTTCCGAGCAGGCAGTGCCAAAATCCGCGAATACTTTCCAAGAATGAGGAGACACGACTCTCGCGTGGTAGTTGGGTGCGAATTTTGAAACAACCAACACTCTCTCAATGCTCAGCGAATAACTATTCACTACGTTTGCGCTTAGCTGTAATTGTCGTACTGCTTGTGTAAACTAGCTGTGAGGAAAAGAATATGTTTCGTTAAGGTCTTCATGAAACGTCAACCTCGGTAAACTTCCTGTAAGGCTTATGAATTGAAACGTGAGTTCCCTACCGTCAAATGCTGGTTATGGGCAAAGCTTATTACAGGATAGAAACCATTAAAAAATCTCACCTCGTGGAATAAAGTTCACACTCGGTTCATAGCTTGAAAAGCTGAATTTTCCTCCATACAATGCAATGGGGCTGGAGTCTTTGGCCTTAAGGTTAACGGCGATCTCTGATTACTGTGCCTGAGTAATCCAAACCACTGCTACATTCATAACTCATGAGTTCTCTTAGGTTTGTGTGCACGAATATTCTGTGGCTGTTGCTTACATCAAAACGTGACTTACGCCCCAGGCCGTCTGCTGTTGATCATACAAATACGTAACAGGAACACTTGTGTGTAGGAAAGGGATGAAGTGCTACGAGGTGAATTATCTTGGATAGTCGTGATCTAGTTGAACTTCACAGAATAACCGTTAGCTCCTAATACGGTAAGGCCAGGCCTCAATGCCAGACATAAAACGTGGCTTTTTCCAAGGTTCCTGAAACAGATGTCTTTAATGAACACATCATCATCATCATCACAGCCATGAACCTGACCAAAAGGTACTGTGGCTCGGGCCGCCGATCGCCTCAACAGTGACGTGGAATATCCCAGAAGAAAACGCTACTAAGAAGGTTCAACATTATCAAAAGAAGACTAAGCGGAAGAGCTAGAATTGGTATGGACGCACGTACGCCATTGACTGCGACACATCGCCGTCTCGGATAGCGTCTCTAACCAGCGGTTTGGGTGATCACGAGGACCCCATCCAGGCAGGCGACACCTATCCACTTTGCTCAATGGAACAGTCAAGGTCTTCATATTTCGTGACCACGTTGTTGCTTGATCAGCACGCGGTTTTATCCAATTGTTGGTAGTCTCAGTATATAATTCCCTCTACGGTAAACGCTCAGCTGGCTTACGGAGAACATGACCCAACCATCGCAAGCTGTGTGACGTAATTATTTGACCAATTGATCGCGCATCCCGAGTATTCCGGAATATGCGCCGGCGAACGGCCACATTGCTCACGTGATCAGTCCACTTAATATGGGCTAATTGACGGAGACAACTATGTTCAAACCTAATAAACCTGTTGATATCTTTTTCGCGAACAGGCCACGTTTCTGAACCATGAGGCAAAATGGAACGCACACAAGCATTATGTACCCTTCCTTTCAGCGACAACCTAACATCTTCTTGACACCAGAAATGACGCTGTCTAGCAAAGGCAACTCGTGCCTTTGCAATCCTCGCTGATATCTCATCAGCAATATTACAAGCTGACGAGATAGTGCTACCCAAGTATGTGAAACTGTTCACAGTCTCAAGCGAATTACCTGCAATAAACAAAGTAAGAGTGGAAATGCCCCAGTCTTGAAGCAACATTTTGCACTTTGAAGGTGCAAAGCGCATTCCAAACAAACCAGCTCGGTCGTCCAACCTGTCCAGCATGGTTACAACGTGTGCACCTAACTCAAATCAGCCACAGACAATGAAGGATGAATAGTGTTCACTCGCAGATGACCTCACACGGCAGGATTACAGGCAAACTATCGTCATCCTTACCTGTCAGTTAGGCGATCATCACGCTCTCCTTAAGTGTGGACTGATGAGTTCATCGGGCGTCCAGTAGGATAACACAGAGTACCTTCTCAAATAAACTATCCGTAAGTATTTTCTTATCAATAAACTTGTCTTTCTAAGCCAACACAGACTTCCGCCAAATGGATCATATACTATTAACGAGCTTTTCTCTTTAGATAGCCTAAATGGTAAAAACCAAAAGTGTGTATCAGACGCCAACGTCTTTGGGTTTGCAATGGTATTCAACCACGTGCTACTTGATTATTTCTGCTAAAAGTGATGATCACAGCATTCCGGTCAACATTACACACAAAATTACTTAGTTACTTTTGGCATAACCCTTCGGATCGAAGTCGACTCTGATACCTCTTCTTCCAAAATTAAAGCAACGGATGTGTCCCAGGGATCGGTTCTAGGATAGGCACCGTTTTTGTTTTACTTTAATGTGCTACTAAATAGAAAATTCCGTCTGTGGACGACTGGAAAATGTGTAGCTTACCTAAACCTAACATTTTGCAAGTTGACAGCATTGTGCTTACAATATGGTCGAAGGAATAATATCTTCTAGTCAGTGATAGTCCAACTACACGCATGTCTTTAGGAGGCAGGTCTGTCAACTTCTAGGTTACACACGATTAACAACCAACTGTACGTGTTACACAATGAAGCTTTATAAGAGATCTAGAAGCTAGGTTATCTTTTAGCCGACTTTGTATGATCATCGAAAGGCAGCTAGAGTGATCTACACTATGGTGAACGCAATAACGTCAAGCGGTACTCTCTGAATAAATGAACTCTTTAAAAAGCTTTACGAGGTCTTTGTAGGCGCTGCCGCAAAATGACAGCTTAGCTACTTGTTTTGAGCATTGCTGAAGCTCTGACAACGAAATAATACAAAGTTTTTTTTAATTATAAATTCAGACTATCACATAAGAACCTTGTTCAACAGTGCTGAATATTTATTCACTGTATGTTTAAAGAATTCGTGGGGATCCAAAACCCACTCACTTTGCTTGCTGTAAATGATCGCCAGATAGATGCTTATTTATTTTGAATCTAATTCGGCTGTGATATCATAGTGGAGACTGGATAAATCAGTACTTGAAAACTTCTGATACAACTAGCTGTCAACCGACCGCTTTCGGATAGAAGCAATAAACTCGACTTTATCACCTTAGTGTTTAACTTTTTGAAGGCCGGACTTTAAGGTCCTGTCATGTTCACGTGTTCAGAGCTCACAGTATGTACCATCGAGAATGTGACCAGACCTTTTATCTTGGTTACGACAAGGACAACACTACTGACGAATCTGATCAACAACATGACTCCAATGAGGTATTTCTTTTTGAAATAGGACTGATAACATGTCTGGATAAATGAAAAATGGTCCCCGCTCTTGGCTGGTGCTTAGATTAAGTCAGCTGAATCCCCTGGTACCCATCGGTCGATATTTTGCAGTCACAATGTGCTAGTCCACTGAGCTTACCTATCGTCAAGTCATATTATTCCCCCCGTTGAAATACAATTTAAAACAATATTACGTTCTTGCTTGCTTCACAGAAGTAGCCACTGAGTGGTCACGTGCATTCCCTTCAATGGTTCTACTGCTCCCACCTAAACATTTTTTCAGTAGACGGCAGTAATACTGCAATAACTCTGTGAATGCCACTCAGGAAGGCTGAAACTTGTGACACCAGGCTCAAAGTCGCACATAATCAGAAATCATGTCCTTCAGTTTTGCCCCAACGTACTGGTCGGTGAACCGGAGAACTATTAGCAGCTAATGTTTCTCTACACAAACCCAGTTCAATACAAATGCGTAATCTGTGGTGTAGAAACTGTCTGGCAGGACGGACAGACTGCTGCACTACATATTAGCACAAGCGGGGGGTTGAATTAACCTGACTTCGACTGGAACCGTCATAGTACCGAGCTATGAAGGCCTTGGTCTCCCATTAATTAAGGTAGGGCGTTGTTAGCTTCTGAAATAATGACCACGAAACCAACTGAACAGACTGTTGGAAACGCTGTCAGCTATTGCGCCGCGTGCCGGTCCCCGATACATCTGTCTGCATCATTGTGACTTTTCGCCTATGCTTTTCCACTTTGTTTCGTTCTGGGTAACTTTGTTCGTCATTGTCAAGATCAACTGAAACCTAGGTCAAAGGATGGGTTGAATTATAAGTTTGACACTTATGTGTGTACGTTACCAGTTCAAAAAGTTTAGAACCAAGCGTTGATGACACAGTCGTTGAGGACCGAAATAGTCGGTTATATCTATTTAAGTTAGCGAATTGTTGTAAATCGTATCCTAGGGTATATAGTTGTGAGAAACTTAGTACGAACCATCGAACTTAATTGACTACTAGCACCACATAACCATCAGTCCTAGAAGTATTACGTTCTTCCTACTCAAGGGAAAAGCAATCGTTTTTCTTGTCAACATATCCAACCTAAGTGAATTGGGAAAGATATGTTACATTTACATTAATGAACGTGAGAACTTTTCAGCAGTAAAATTTCTTGCAGGTTAGGGATCTATGTGAAGAACTTGTGCGTTGTGTTATGGTGCGTAACAGATATTGAGCTTCGAAAGATGAAACCAAAACTCACGATAATAGGACAGGGTTTTCATTTTCTTAGACGTCAACCACCAGGAACAACAACATTTTACTGAGAGCTGGTTCATTGTTTTGAATGTGGTTGGGTGGAAATTCTGTTGGAGTGCGATTTGTTAACAAAATATCACTCAACAAGTTCAATGATTTTTGTGCTTTTGACTTGAACAGAAATGCTAGTGGTGGGATCATGGATTAGAGTTAACAGGACAGTTACTATGTCTTCTCTCGAGGCGGTCGGGCGACCTGATCACTACTCACAAACGAAAGCCATTGAGAGTTCACACGCGATAATTTGGTCGTACCCAATATCAGGCCAGTGATGCCGTGGTCAACATGATTACCTAATGAAAGCGTGGCTGGAGATCAAATCCCGGCCGACATGCTCTAATGAGAGCGAAACTGAAGTACAGTGATTCTTTTCGAAAGGGGTCGGCCGGAATGGCTATGAGAATGCGACAGCTACGAGCAATTCTAGATGATATTCAATCAGAATTAAGGCCAGAATATTCTACTACTCATCAGTGATTCAAATACCGCTCAACAAGTTAACCACTTCTGTGATTACAACGTGGAGAGAAGTCTTAGCCTAGGGCTCATCAAATGGAGTCAACAGACAGTAACTGTGTCTCATATCGAGGCGATCGAGCAACCTGAGCATTACCCACAAGCGAAATCGGTTGAGCGTTCAGATATGATAGTTTGATCGTGCTTAGTATGTGGTCACTGAAATATTGGTCAATACGGTTGCTTCATGAAAGCGTGGCCACAGTTCTTTATGCAGTGGCAAACGCAAGTACTACTGACTGAGCCTAACAGGAGCAAAGTCCGACTATAGAGTTATTTTTCCGACAGGACTGGTTGGAATGTCTGTGGAAATGTAAACATGTGATCATGTGCATACAATACGCGATTTATACATACGCGCAACTCAAATTGGAATGTATCCCTTCATTTGAAATCCGTCGATAAAGCCTTATATATATCATTGATCATTGACTTGTTATTTTTGCTTTAAAATAAGTGAGAACAACTGATCTCTGATCTTATAACCACATTTTTCGGCCTAGTCTTATTAGGTGGAAAACCTGGATTTTGGGTTAACCTGGTAACTTAGCTGGTCAATGATTTCATCTTGGATGAGTGTTAGTTACGCGGCGGCCACCTGTTCGAACATATCCATGAATGCATTTGGTATGCTAGGCGATTCAGTCGGTGAAACTGTGGTCACCAGCTTTTGTTAGAATATGATTATTTGTTATCATACAGATTGAGTAAATTACTCAGATCAGACAGCCGGAAAAGTTAGTCTCTTTACAATAACATTTCAGATTTACTTACAATTCCGTACTACATACTAAACCTTTTTAATCGTCGTTTGGTCGAGGTTAGAGGGACTGGCTACATTGTTTATGATTTAGGAAACATGAAGAAACGAGACATATTGCAAGACTTTAACACTTTTTTTTACCGTTTTTGAAAGCGATCGTGTAACGTTATCTGCCAACACATCGCAACAGGATTTTTTCATTTAACCAGCTATTTGTAAATTCATTCTCCAGATGCAACCCTGACCAAATTGTACGCATAGGTAATCGGATGTGACAAGAAAAAACCAATTGCGCGCGGTCAACACGACAATGTTTTTATACGATGGATTACATGGAACTACGTGTCGTTGTGCACGTTATTACACCTGTTGGAGGAAGCTTCGTTGCCGAGTGAAAACTGTATAAGCACTTGCAAAAACTACTTAGATTAACTTGATCAAGCCCTGTGAAAGCGTTTCGGAGTTATTCACGCAATGTATTCTGTTACGTATGCCGAAGGCCTGATGCACCAGACTACAGCAACAACCGGACAACCAATCCACACACCAAAACGCAATATTAATTCATATAAATGGGTAGCGAAAAGTATTAGAAAACATAGTTTCCAGGTATTTTGCAGCAATAATTATTGTTACTTCCACAGCGGTTGTGGGCGTTTTACAGTTGGCTCTAACTTTTCCTCATGACATAATTACTTTGTTGCTAGTAAATCTTGTTGCGTCACGTAGGTCATTTAAAAATGTCACTGAGGGTTGATCAGCTACAAAGTTAAGGTTATACATCTTCAAAACAACAGTTATTCCCATTTAAACTGATGAAAGATAAGTTCTTATTTACTGCGCAAGTTTCATTAAGATAAGACTCAACCTGAGGTGGGGTAATATTGATGAGGTGAAAAGACAGATTATTTAGGTGATACGGCAGGTTGCTTCGATGTCACAATTTAACGTGGTGTGCGGCAACGCGGTGGCCAAACATCAGTTAACACTTCTGTTCTACCATGTAGAGTAACACCCTATCATAGGCAGGTTTATGGGTGTGGCAAACACCGACATCCGCCAAATGTGTTCCATGGATGTTTTTCCATTGTGTAAATTGATCTGACTACTGAAAATTATGTGCGTATTTAATAACATTGAAGAAGCAAACGTGAAACAATGTTTATCAACAAAATACTAAAAAACCATTTCTATATCTACGATTAAATGAGTTTCAACAAGATATTCTAGAGAAATATAAATGAGACTTTCAGGTTATTAATACTTAGCGTGTATATTTTCAGGGGGGCTAGAAACCCACACACCAACAAGAACATTTACCGACCTACCAGTTTTGATATAAACACCCTAATAAAGTTTCCTTTAAAGTAAGTAAAAATGCAAAGATTTTCTTCATGATGAAGAAATTCGATGTGGTATATCCAGTCTTAAGATTGAATTTAGAGAAGGGAGTTTACTGTTTGAAGTCATAGGCGTAGCCGTAAACCAAGACAAAGCCGTATTTACAGAAAGGCTTGTTTGCTGAAAGCTAAGTCAATTCATTCTTTGTGTACACTTATATCAGTTCGTGTGCCTCAATCAGAAGAGTGAGACTTCAGATGAAAGGAAGATAGTTACCAAAACACATAAGACACATATACCTAAAGGATGTACTAATAATAAATAGTATGAATCCGGCAAATCGAGAGGAAATCCCTATGCATACAACATCTATTCTGAGGTATAGTATGTCTAAACGATTGAATCAATATCTTTATCTTCCTACCTGGGAAAATTTTCCAACATCGGCGTTACGAACTTAGTTCAGTGTTGAGACGATGTTGAACTTATAGGTGGAAATATTTATCAATGACCAGTCACTGTTACACAACAGACTACACCGGTCAAACTATTGGGTTTTTTTAAAAGTTTAACAAGGATCATATTTTCGACAAGTAACTTACTAAAACATTTGTTAGCAGGACAACCTCAAAACTAGTGGACTTAATTCATTAAGTCGTAAATGGCAGTCCACTCACAGTAACTATACCGTGATATCACGCCATTCCAGAACTGTCTGAATGTACGTGTTGGCCACATTCAGTGTTCGCATTATTCGACTACAAAACCGCTTTTTTTGAAAGATACTTGAAAAAAAACTGCCATGGTTACAATCGTCAACCCAGACAAGTTCTCGGCGCTCAACTAAAATGGGGATGAACTCTTACGTGTGAGGAATTGTGATAATTTAATGATCACTTTTTACGTCGTGGTTCAGCGTTTTGATCCACATATCTGTGATCGTTAAACCCTTTTAGTTCGTCTATAATTTATAAACAAGACGCATTTGTTGTCCTGAACACTTGTACTGATTCATTAGAAATGTTCAAAAACAAGCGGTCATCCCACACTGTTCTCAACAACGCAATGATAATCACAATTGGTTGTTTGGTAGAGTGAAATAAGTTTAGCTTGATGTAACCGAGTAATGGACTAAGGTACAGTGTATCTCATCTTCCAGGTGTTATAGTTCCAATAACACAACAACGAGGTTGAGTTAAATATAAACCAAGGCAGTAATTGCTCGTTTTTTATCACTGGGGCTTCTCCTTGTCGACCATCCAAATTGAAACCATGCAGACGAGACCACGAAGTATATGTGGCAGGTCACCTAGAGAAAAACAACCAGCGAACTGATAAATCACTCAGAACCCTCGGATAAGTATCAATCCATGGTAAAATATCTGCAGCATCCTGCGAGAAGCAAATGCTGTCAAGGAATTGCGTCTTCCATTGTATTCACATCAGTTGTGTTGACAGTTAATCGTTGTCTATCTTCTGCTGGTATGCATTTGCCATTCTCTCATATTATGCGCACTTATTCACGCATACCGTTTCGCAAGTGGAGGTCCACTTTTCGGGAGTTCAAGAGTGCCTTCATCTCATTCATCACCATTCTCTTGTTCATTTTGTAGAGATGGGGGTTATTGCCACGATGAAAATTTTCTACTGGCGTTCCTTTTTCCGTTCTTATCGTTAAACAACCATAAATATCTAACTAATTATATCTGCCCTGTTCACGATCATTCACTGGCTCAACTGTCCATAGGTGGGAACTTGGTAGCAATAACTCAACGTACGATGTTGCAGCAAGCATCCGAGAGCATGCGGCGATGTCGCCTCGAACGAAGGTTTTTATTCAGTTCAACAATTCTCAACAGTGTTTGAAACTGAATACATTTGGGCGTTACACGTTAGCCGTAAAATAATCAGCATTACTCGTTTTCACATGCTCCGGCTGAAAAATCTGTGTAAGGATTCCTGGAATGTTCTGGAGCAACTGGTACTGTTAAGAGTTAACGCCTCTCAGAATGAAACTCATTCAAGCAGATTCTCAACCAACCCATCTCAAAACAATCATTCGACTCAACCATTGTCCTGGTTAGAACTCGCAAGCGGTGTTTATCATCGCGACAAACGGTATGTTATTGTGATCCACCTTTTTATGGGACAACCGTGTCGACCACATCACCACTGATCCCGCATAAGACAAGACGATTATATCACAGCCGAAAGTTTGGGAAACGCTCAGTTTAATTCATTACCTCACGTGGACCAACGGTAAATGTCTTGTTAACTCAATTCAACCACTTGGCTGCTTGACCAATTCTTGTCGACGGAGAAGTCAGAAACGTTTTTTTGCATAGTGTAACTCTCCAGCACATTTCACTGCATTTCATCAAATACACACTCCAGCCTACGAGTTTATACAACAAAGTTCCATTCACACTGCTACTCAACAACAAAATGAAAAATCACATACACGTATATACATAAACAGATCACTTCACATCAGTTAGCAGGTCAATATATCGAACTAGATTCCTTTCCTCAGTACTATTGCAACCACCTTTGATACAGTACAATCCGCCCCCCGGTTTCCAACCAAAGTCGCCTGACAGAATGTCATATGCCAAGTACCAAGGATCAGTTGAACAAGCTAACCAGAGCCTACAATTTTTGACAAACTCAACCACATCTGTAGTAATAAATTCATCAACTTTTGCAGTGAAAAAGTTGAGCAGACCAGAATCAACTTGCTCGACAGTCTACGAAAGTCACTGAAACATGAAACGGCAGACTCAATGTCTCTGGAAAATCCGGCCAGATATGTTATTAACACTTCATTAATTTAGCTTACCAGCGTTAAGGTAGAAGCCCTGTGTTATGGTCTTAAGTTTCGTGTACCCCAGAAGAAGAATTAGAGCATTGAGTCACAAGCCCAATTCGGGTTCCAATATGACGGACTTCTATAACTCACTTTGGTATCACGGGACACTCACAGTTGGTTTACAGTTGAGCTAATCGATATCTGGCACCAATACACAGTTACATTCTACAAACGGAACGCAGTGTTGACTCCAATACACATTGCTGTCCACTGTGAGATCTCGCTCGATGAAAAATTGATTCCGGAGTTGTAGCCATGGATAAGGCTGACTGTAAGTGACGAATGCGACCAACATTTAATGATACAACCGGCTGCCGTCAAAGTAACTAGGCAGACAATGTTCTTGAATCAGTAGTGAAAGCTCGGGGATTCAGTTTAATTTTAAAATTGAACACCACCCACACTTGATTTCAGCCTTCGTATTCAGATAGGCTTTTCGGCTAATGCACTTCGGAAAGAAGCACTAGACTCGAGTTTTGCTCTTATTAGGGCCCATCAGTAGTGTATATCCTTGTCCAGATCAGAGTTTGCACTTTGACCCTCGTGCTTGCTAGACTAGTGTGTTAACCACAACTCCAGAAACTTCACAATAGGCATGACCGGATAATCAAATCCAAACGCTGAACCACAATCATGTATGAACAGCGGTTGTGAACTTAATCGACGGATGAACATGAAAGTACAAGCATTTACCGGAAGAACGATTCACTGACCAAACAATGGTAAAATCAACTACACCTAAAGGATGATGTGCTCCAAAATGTGTATGGCTTGCCTGTATTATGTACCTCTAAGGCCAATATTCATCCATACCCAGTTCATCACAGTGTTTCTTCGGCCAGTAAGCCAATCCGTGTTTCAAACAAGCTGTGAGAGAGAGGTTTGAGCTGATCGACTTACCCAGTGGTTTAGACTGTAGCAGCAAACGTATGGCCAATATAGGCATTGTTTCTTTGATTACAAAGGCTCCTGTGA
>LUCH01002946.1:43699-62389 GCA_013368495.1 Paragonimus heterotremus
TTGACTTCATTCGTACTGAATTTGTTGCGGATATCCTACATTATCAACAGTACTATTCTCTATCATTAATGAAAGTCTCATCGATAGCATGATCACCATGTCGGTCACTTCCAAATCCATTCCTCATTGTTCAGAGTCGATTGAGCTCATAAAGTTGATGTGTCATTTTTGACGTGGCCGTCAGATGAGATTAAAATTTGAGCACAACATTGCAAACCAATTTAAGCGAAGTAAGACAAATATTTCTATATTTAGCACAAGCTCAACTCAGAGGTTTTAACAACTAACTGCAAGTAATTAATTATCAGTTTTAGTGAATTAATCATATGTAGTCATGTTGTTTTTTGTACTTTTGACATTTTAGTGATGTTCCACCCTTTTTTTAAACTGTGCATCTATTTTATCTGAAGGGTCACTAAATATAATTATGATTTTAAGCTCTCTACCAACAATTTAGCAATCCCCCCTGCCACCACGGAGTTGCATTGTTGATGCACTATACAAAATGCAAGACTAGGATCGTTCTCATTTTATTTTGAAGTCGACCAGCTGAACAGTTTAGCTTGTATATGAAAACTGCGATTAAGTTTGAATGAGGCCATGACCAAAACACTAAAATCCCACGAAAGCTACGCGAAAATCAAATAATTCTCTTGTACGTGCCATAAAACTCCGCGCATATTTGGTTCCGTCTTTGCGGTAGCTCCATAAAAACTCTGAGAGTACTTGTTCACTCTAACCGTGGTCAGTTAAATTTGTTTTGCTGAAGAATGACATCCTTGCTCAGACACACGTTACGCGACAAACTGCTGATCAGGTGAACAGCAAAGGCCGACTGACAAAGTCCACATAACCAAATCGATTACTTTCTTCGGCTAACCGAGAAGGGCTATGTACTGAATCGGATACACGATTAGCGAAGTAATTTCTTGCACATCGCCTATGTAAATCTAAGTGCAAAAGGACTCTGTCAGTATGCCACAAACTAGTGAACAATCGATTGTGTTCGTGTGATTCACAAAACAAGTTCACTCGGGGGACAAATTCGCTAATCAGAATATCGAATTTTGAGTGAATTCATTTTCCAAGCATGACGTGAGAAACTGTATTGTAAAAATCTAAAATCTGAAAAGATTACCTTAAAAATAAAAATGTGGATGGAAATATCAGTAAGAAAATGACATTTGTTGTTCGCTAATGGTTTTAACGAAAAGAAACATCATGTTTTTCCTTGGTCAAAATTCATCTGATGTAAGCATGTGATTTTATGGTTGTCAGTTTTCCCGTACTTATATCTCGTGATTTTTCACAATACATTCCACTTTATGAACGTCATGTATTAAAGTTAGAAAGTAAAAGCTTATTCTGCTGTCACAAGCGATGTGCTCGTAAACGAGGGGTTGCTATTTCGATCCCCATCCAGACTATCCCTATCTGTTGAGTCGAGACAAGAACGAAACCAGTCGTGGGGTGTCGGTTTGATGTTAAGCAAGTATATTCATGACCTCATTTGAGTACCTTTTTTGTACCCTACAGATTTACTGACATCAGGAGAAATGTATAAATAAAGAAACCGGTTCATCCATATGACGAATTTTGGTCAAAATATAACTGTTTGCTGTTTAATCGTGCCTGTTAAGTTATCCACCAACTTAAGACAGACTGACTTCCGACACTTCTTTCAAGTGTTGTAAAAGTCTGCACTAGTCTCCGGACTCAAATAAGTCTGAGATGAACAATGGAATCAATTCGGAGATGACATTATTTTTTGTTACCATTTCGAAATTGGTGGAGTAATGTACTAAAGAACATCGGCATTTAGATGTTAAGTCTTTGGAGCAGTTTCCCAACTGGAGGACTATCCAGAAAAGTGAAGCGAAATGGAAGCACGTATTTGATATGGCATATCCAATAGCGCGTTTCAAGTATTTTCACGCAAAGGATAAGTAAACGCAACACCATCGTGAAGTCAGCTATTACTACTTTTAATGCACAATCTTGGTAAGCAAGAGTTTCCAAACTGGCTAATGATAACTAGTCTGTGAACCTGGTTGATTTAGACTAGACAAGCTTCGTAGTTACTGGCAGATTTCTCATTCAGTTAGACTTCCCAAAAAATCCCGTCTGAACCGAATCAATGCAGTTGTGACTAAACCTTATTAGAGCTTATCAGTAGTGTCACGACTTAGGGTTGAACTCCATTTAACTTTTGTATATTCTGCTGATTCAAATTTACCTATTGCCATTCGTACGTTTACGTATGTTGTATAGATCGATCATACAGTCACCGGTGCGAATGGAAACTACTCCAATTATCAACGTATAATTGTGAACAACTCATTAACCGATCACATGAGATTCAAACAGACAACTATTGTAGCGTCCAGCAAACTTTGGGTTTTTTCACTGTACTCACGATGTGTTTACATGTTAAAAATAAAAATGTTGGTTGTGTAAGTGGACCTGATGAGTTAATCTAAACAGGTAAATAGACAGAATCCAAAATGTACAGAGCTAAGCGGGATAAGTTGCAATTTCTACAGATGACTTTTGAGTTTTCTGAATAGTCCCAACCCATTTCATATTGTGAACTCATATTACTTAAAATCATTCTGGCTGAGAATGACAGAAATCTGGCATCATAGCTGAAGTTAGTGAAAACGAACCATTTGAGGAAATACAAAAATCCGTATATAAAAACGGAATGTTAACAACCCCTACCCAGCCTATATTGTTCATTTCCTCGTAAGCATCTCTGGCCGGTTCACAAATTATAGCTTACCATGAGGGTAAATTCGGCAGCCGCATATATTTCATTTGTCAGCAACCGTCTTTATACACAAACATTGTGGTTCCGTTTTGTTGATGCCCTATTAATTTATGCTTCAGTGTTGGAAGGTATTACTAAACTGTCCACGTCTCAGTGGAATAATGATCTACCGGGTTTTGAACGTAGTTTATTCCACCTACACTGTTACGTTGTTGTCCAATACATATCCGGTATTCCTTGCCCCTAATGTTTATGTTCTTAGCTAACATTGTCATGCTGACTATTTCGGAAGAACAAAAAGGCGGTTAACAGAAAGAATGCTTAAGTGTTAACAAATAAGTTTTGAAGTGGTCCGGTAAGGTTCCTCTTTAACGAGACTGTTTTGCAGTTGATGGACGCTCCTGACGTTCATCAACCAAAGCTAGAAGCAGTCCGGATCATCGACAAGATTTGTCAGACTAACTGAGGAGCTTTCAAATTACGATTGCTAACGACGAAAGCAGTAATTGCCACTACACTCCACGACCGTTGTTTGCTACGCAAAGTAATTGACGCAAAACTTCCTATTCCAACGGCTAACAGACCTTAGGTCATTCGAGGCTCAAAAAAGCGTGAGGCGCTCATTTTTGACAGTCTGGTATGTTCATGAGTTACTTTCCAACAGCCTAACCACCATCCAGTAGACAGTGATAGGTCTCATCATCTGTGGTTGTTACCGACTTAAGTGACTTGCCTTGAATTTCCTACATTAATTGCACACAGGAGATAGCATCCAAAAGTTAAACCTGGTTCATTTGGTGAAACTGGTCTCCATTCTACCAGTCAGTTATTCGAGGGTGCGGATCAGACACTATATGGATAATGCAAACTAAACCCACCACTTGAATTCTACCGCATTCATTTTAAGCTGACGAATTCTCCGATGGACATAAAATTACTGTGGTGTGGTGGAGCTCGTTGAAATCAAAATGAGTGGGCTGAATTAAAATACGTCGAACTAACCTGCAAACAAACAGTATGGCACGCAATGTCCACCGGCTTGTCAATCTGGGACCAGCATTATAACACATAATCTGGTAACAGAAGCCTTCATGGAACCGTAGGTAAATGAAGCGCGGCGATTCATTACAATTCAGGTGCATGCAAATCGATGACTAAACCAAAACACAAACGTTGGACCTGGTAAGTTCATACTGTGGTAATTTATTCGTGCATATAAAAACTCACTAGAACATCGTGAATAATACAGCAAGAAGTTTCCAGTAGATAGATGCATGAACAAACATTTCTTTTCCCTCACTGTAATATCTCTAATTTTCATTGGCGGACTGGTTACGAGAGTTGACGTCGCTTCTCCTACGTAGTTGTAAAGGTCGGTTATGAATTACTAAAATAGGTATATGCAAACTCGGCCTCTTATGAAATCCCTGCAAATTCTGAGAATCGTTTAATGGTTGGTGTGCCTTGAGACGCCAATGCGTTCAAAGCGATACTAGCACAGTTAGTCAATTTATACTAACATTAATATGCATACTTATGTAAACTAAACAAAACAGGTACGATTAAGTCGGTAGGGGAGTCGCCGGAACCGGATTCTTCTTCCCATCCTGTTTTTCGAAAATAGCTGAGATAGGCTGTTTTCAGAACGATTTTAAGAACATGTTGTGGTTTGTTATAACTCATAATCATTTTCGCGAAAATACGGTAGAGCAGTTAACCGTCACAGGGAAATCGTTCACCTTTTCAGTGTGTCATTGAGTCATCTGGCCTGGTGTCACGTGAGTAATCAAGTGAAATGGAAACCAAGTCTTTGAAAATACGTACGATTCCGCCAGAGATATTGGCATAGAAATAACAGTTCAACCTTTTGACAAACTACAGAGCCCCCACACTTCAATGTGCAACCAACTTGTGTGTAATTTTTCACTACCCGAGGGCTGTGTTTTGTTCGGCCGCTTGTAGATCATTATTGAGCTCTTGTCCCTACGCTAGGACTGTAGAGGAGTGTGTAGACGTTCACGAAATTATGGACGTGTATGATTGAGATGTAGGGGGAAATTGTTTTGGGTGATTATTTCTCTTTTCTGTATTTGTCTAGAGTGTATGGTCACTTATTTGCTGTCAATTCTGTCGTGAACAAAAGTCAGGAAAATATCCTATTGTTTAAGGGTCAGAGACATTCGCTTAAGAGTCGTTCATGTGTCAGCGACGATAATACGGAATCCGAGTGTAAACTTTTGAAGGCGTATGACAACTGTTTTGCATGTCTGTGACAATAATATAAAGTTAGGACGGTATACTGCATGATCCTTTCTCTGAGGTATTCTCCTGCGTTTCATCAGGTGCATACCATAGTGCTAGCCATCATGTAGTTACACCACTTAACGTCAGCGAATTGTAAATGTTACAGAGAAGTGAATATCAGGTCACATAGTCATAGGCCACCACAGATGTTTCAACTTCGAAACAAGCTCACTTATGTTGACTTTTGGATCTTCCATTCGTGATAGCCTCAGCAAATTTGACTAACTATACAATGTTAATATTGTGTAGCACATTGAACGCTTCTTTTCTTCCCACCTGATGACACACAGTCACTTTGTTTTGCTGAACCTTTTCGGCACAAACTTGCAACGAAACATTTTAGGTTCGCTTAACTATTCAGGAAAGCAAGTGACCGGCGTACTATCATTGACATTGAACAAACTGCAGCTGGTATGCGCTACAAACTACTAGGCAGTACAACATAAGAAACATTGTATTGTACCCCGGCGGATCGGTTTGACATACTAACTGGGCAACTGTTTTGCACGACCTATTTAGTAGTGAACTAAACGATGGTCTAAAGCAGAATCCATAGATCTTGGGCATGGGAACAGGGTCACCTACTTACAAAGGTTTTAGTCTTGACTGCTGAACACTGGCCGCTTTGAAAACTATAGAGATCAGCATACAACTGACAGTACTGAGGCCATCTAATGGGGTGAAGGGTGATGTTAGAGCCATGAAAGACTACTCAGTCAGGATGTTGCTCATCTCGAAAGACGGCTGCAAGTGTTAATCTGAAATAACGACCAGTTTATACTGGAAACCTAAGTGATGAAGGCAATGTAGATGCCTTTGGAAGGCTGCTTAATCAAGGGAATCACCACATGAACGCCAACACTTCACGGAACACAACTCAAAATATGTAGTCGATGAAATGTCACAGCCCTGAGGTATCTTTCAGACACATAATGATCGTGGCCACAACGGACCAACAGTTCCTAGCGGCACTCTATACGAAACTATTTTAACTAATCCAGAGTATAATAGAGCGTGCCGTGTTGGAGCATCAAACAGACCGAGGGTTTATCCGTGAAAAATCAGTGGGCTGTTTTCCAAATGATGTTTAGAAGTGTTACCTGGAAGGGAATCTACACCTCAGCGTTTGCACAAGTACTGGTTAACTTCGGCCAAATGTGACGCTCTTAATTCAACGGGGAACAACCCATATATTCTGTCCAGAAAGCTGACTGAATGGAACAAGTGACTTGTGAAAAAGAAGCGTAGAATGAACATAACTAAAACTCCAGTCGCTTAATCCCAAATCAGCACAAACTCGAACTAGGTCCCAAATAGCTTAGTGAAGGTGTTGCTGTCTACAAATGAAAACACCTTCATGTTAATAAAAACAATTTAACTTCAAGACTTTTGACGCAGTGGTATGCTGTTTACACATGTCAATGATTTGACCTACATCACACTGTGCACCTGATGGCACACGCTGAATATACCAAACATCGAATTGTCCGGTCGTTGTTTACGGTCTTAGGCAGTTGTCAGAGTCTTACAAACGGTTGCTTCTGACTTGTGAGGGCGAATCTAATGTGCCTCGTACAAACGTGAATTCAAACAAAGTTTTTGATGAGTTCTTTTCAAACACTTGCCAATCGACGTTTGTCGTACTGGCAAAATTGCTGGTCACAGCATATGCTTCCGAAGACCTGCCTGAAGAATTCGAACGGTTAGGAGTTGTTTCACATTTTAACAAAGCCGAACGCTAGTTAAAGAACAGAGACACATAGTATCATTTTTTACTACACGTTGCCCGCATGAGGTGGATTGTGTGGCCTGTCTCGGTGGCACTTATTTATCACCTCCCGATTTTCTAAGGTGTTGTTTACAGAAAACAAGAAGTGAATATATGCTGAGATGTCAGATAAACGATTAGTTGCCAAGGAAAGTTAAAACATGTAGTGCCTGTGTGATGCTTGTTCCCAAACTTACTTTACAAACCCAATTCATTCATGATGAAGTTACAAACAAACCTGAGTTAACTGGCCACAATTGGCTTCATCACTAAACCGGTGTCAGCTGGGACCAGCGTGTTTACAACACGGCTGTTCGTTGGTATGCAGTCTGTAAAACCTGGATGTGAGATCACTTGATCAATTAATGAAAAATTGTGGTGGTTGTGTCATGTGTTCTCTAGGCAACCTAAACATCCATCACATTACGGCTGAATGAAACAAGAGATGGAACGGTAATGACGTGTCCTTGCAGTTACCCTGATTAAGACAGGTAAACGTACACTATCGAATTCGGAGAGATTGTGATCAGTAAACTGACTGTTTGGAAACACCATCTGACACAGCAACATTCAGCTGTCAGCAGCCTATTTGCATCAACATTTTTATAAATAGTCTAGCTTTGAAGCGTGTGGGCTTGGCTGATATTATGTCTGAAGTCTGAATCGCAGTATCACTTGTTCATGTAATTATTTTGAAAACAGATCTATCCACATTAAATGAACCGCTCTATTCTCAACTAATGCAGTCCAAAAAACAGTAATCTTCATAGCTATTTGACATTCGGTCTTTTTTATCATCGGATCCAGACAAACGAACGTGTGGAATTTGTGTCAGTCCATACTTAATTGTATTTCCGGTCGCCAGGTTCTCAACCGTACTAAGAATAATAAGATAGTAGTTTTACCGGATGTTTTATCGAGGTGAGTCAGTAAATGAAAAGAAAGGTGCAGATTTGCATTTTGTTTCTTACAAAGAAACAACATGACTGGCAACACACGTGTTGAACAGGCAGCAGACCTGTAACAAAATTAACGATTCTGTAAACATTTCTTGGGTATATGACTAGACTGCAACTCTGCAGAAACTTTTACATTCATTCATTTCAGGTTTAAACAAGCAAAATTTGACCGTGACCAATAGGGAGGTTGAGCGGTCTGAAGAAACATAAACAGTTCTTTGTGTGTACACCGCTGAGTCGATGAATATAGTCGATCAGACTCCAGCAGAAATCTTGCGCTCAGGAATTAGACAAGACAAGACAAACAGCACCATTTCTCGACTTACTTATAGCGACCTAATTACTTCGTGAAATAGTCCTAGTCAGAGCATGTGAAGCACGAAAAAGTCTGATAACACAGCAAAAAAATAAGTTCATTGCGACAAAGTAATCATGAGGTGTTCTTTTGAATACTAGTTTTTCGGACTTTCGACATAATAGTTGTCCAGCGTATGCCAACATATCGACAAAGTGATTGGATACCGAATAGTTCGACACCTTGATTTGTTGCTTCTACATCGAATAATTGACGAAGGCGCTTTTAAATCTTATGAATCCTGTGGTTCATCAACACCTCGACTATAGGCTTTACTCGAAACACAACCCGATAGTACCACTCGGACCGATTCTATCTATGAACTATTCCCGACACCACAAACCGGTTCAGTGATTAGTACAGGCTCTGGCGACATTAAAACGGAAATATGATGTTTAAAACTCGTTTGATTCGATTAAAAATCTCGAAACGATCAACCTAGCAGATAAAGTCATTTGTTCAGTAGACATTCAGTTAGTGTTGGCAAATTTTCCGTTGCACGAGGCGATTGAATTCATAGGCGATCTGATTAGAGTTGAGAGGCTTTGATATAAAAGTTCTCACGGATCTACTGAAACTGTTTCCATTGCTATGTGTGGAAATCATCTTTTTTTTCAGAAAAAAACTCTACCGACAAATAGTCGGAGTCGTCATGGAAAGCCCGTTAATACCGGCACTTGCTGAGTTTTCGTGCTGGTGATAGAAGGACGAATCGCTAAGGACACTTTAGCCCTTCCGCGGTATAAATGTTATATCGATGAAGTCATCATTTTTGCGCAATCTCCATAGACGATCGATGAGGTAACAGGTTAACTCCTGTCATGCCAATTTGACAGTCACTTGTGAACTGGAAAAGAATGAGTGTTTGCCGTTTTCAGATATCCTTATCAATCGTAGAGCTGATGGATCAGTAAGAAGGTATGTGTAATGGAAGCCGATCTGGACTGGACAGTACACTCAGTTCACATGCTTTACACCAGTGAAGAACGAACCAGCACTGATCATAACATCGTTTCCATTTACAAGAACTATTTGTTCATTAAAATATTTGGTCGACGAACTTCGATTGCTTACAATCACTCAGCAAGATAATGAGTATTCATTGAGATTTATCAACAGACACTGTCAGCAATGCATAGCAGTGGACAAAGTGTCAGCGGCTGGGAAGAAGCAAAGCTACAGTGAACTGCCATTCACAAGTGACACTTCTCAGCTTTGAACCACAAAACGTCTTGTCGCATCGATTAAGAGGGCCTACAATGCAGCTGGACCGTCGTCGTCGATTGAACTCACAAGCTGTCGTTACCTTGAATATAAGGGAGGGTAACCTGTTGGCTCTACCTGAAACGGTGTCTATCAGTTTGTTTGTAAGTACGGTAAAAGTTACATGGGCTTGAATTGAGAAACATCTGCCGAGATGGATTCCGAACGTGACTGCGCGGTTTACCTCCCTCGTCCTGGGATCACGCAAACTTCCGGCCTCATCTGTCGCCAGACACATGTTGACCGCCAGTCATCGGATTAATGTCGAATCGACATCCAGGTTTATATTTCTCCACGTTGATCTAGGTTTCCTGAGCTTCACTGAGGCGATCGATATTAGCCGTCTCAAACCAGCATTGTATTCGAAAGCGATTTTACGTTGACTTTAAATTCTTATGGACTTAATGGTTTTGCGCTGTTGTCATCCAGAAAACTGGTGTTTTATTCGCTCTCTCCCACATCGCTAGTTATGTATGTATATTCTCGGTTACTGTGACTTGGTAGTGAAGAGGCAATACAAGATGCCAGCATCTTCCAGTCTCCGTCTTCTTACTGTTATGTTCAACTTTATGAAGGGTATCAACGGCATCATTTTCATTTGTTGTTGTCTTCTTTGGTTGTAACAAGTTTGCCGAAATGAACACTTGTGTATTCGAAACTCGCTGTACGCGAATTTTGAAATAAATTAAATCTTCTTCAGGTGTCCAATGTGGTATTCCCTAATGGTTCATTCTCTTCTAATGTTATGACAGCTTTGAGAGTATAGAACTCACCAGGTGTTCCATGTAAACAGTATCGGTAATAGTAAATGAAAATGAAAAGATTATCATTTTATCCGAATAATTAGTTCAACTTACACGAATTTTGTCTCAAAAACGAGATGACAGTTTTGATAATTCTTGAAGTCTTGAATTACCCAACATTGTAAATTGACTAATGCTTCTCCACGCCGATTTCACAACATTCTAACCAGCTGTACAGCATTAGCATGACGTGAAAATCAAACGGGATAATGCGAATCATTTTAGCCCGAGGTATATTGGTTAAATCGAGTCGTTTAGATTAATGCGCTTTGATCGTCAAAATTATGTTGAGTATTACTTTGGCGACACTAAACCAAGTGTCTCTGTTTGTACCAGAAACCAGATAATACAAAGAGAGACTGAGCTAAAGGTGGAGCTGGAGGATGTGCAGCCATGAAAAGAAAGAAGGTCACAGGAATCAGGATGATACAATCACCACAAGGACTGACAAGATTATATTAATTCGCAAAGGATTACAGGAAGCTGAGAAAAGATTAAATTTTAATACTCTCACCTGTTCACTCACTAACAGACCTTTCCCTATTAGCCAAAAATAAGTAATCAGTGTGTTATTCTCTTAAATTCGAGATATAAACAGGTATGCAGTCCAGTAGGTCGAACAGATCCATCCTTGAGCCGTCTCACTCTGGAGCACATTGGTTAATTCTGTGGCAGTGCCTGAACCAGTCGATGTAATAACAATAAACTCAATCGTTCACCATTAACGAATGAAGGCATATCTTGAAGTTTTAGCATTTTGTTATTCTTCGTCAGTTATGAACGTAGAACATTGGAATATTTAAGACAAGTGAATAAGAACAATAATGTATACAGTAAACGACTGAGGTTTAAAGACAGACGGACATGTACTTTCGATAGTTCATTTTCACTTCGGCACAGTTATGTAGACATTCGGAAGAGGGTGACCCATTACAGCAGAACCATCCATTGGTTTAACCGCGCAGGTTCGCCGTTGATCCGGCGGATTTGTGGACATGGTAAACACAACTCCTGAATAAACAGCTTTTGATGACATAATAATCAGCCAAGCAGCCTGATTCCGACAGCCTCGTAATACAGTGTCATCATTCGGACGGTTATGGATGGACTACCTGGTAACTGGAAGGCTTGAGCGGTGTTATCCTTGTGGTTACTTTCAACAAGATGAGCAGTGGATAGTCCTGTTGATCAGTAGTGTTTTATCCTGTTCCAACCGGCGTGCGTGCTGTTCTCCAGTTCGTTCTGAAAGTGGTATTGATGCTCCACGTGAACAAGTGAAAGATTAAGTATACGTAAGTTAGATCTGAACTATTAGTCTATCTTTGTTGTGAAACCGGAAAACTGGAGATATGGTGTATTGGAGTTATGTAAAACCACAGTTGCTAAAGACAGCCAGGTGTCCTGTAACCGCAGATTGAGACCGAGAGGACCTTTGATTAAGAGACACGTGGAGTCATTGAGAAAGCTCCAACAGAGTTCAGATACTCTCCTGGACACACCATATAATTGCACCAACACTGTGAAACAAGATCGGCCAACAGTGCTGTCCTTGCTTATCTTGCAGAAACTGAGCACCAAGTGAACACTGGCCAAGTCTTTGAATAGTCAAGTAGTCCATCGAAAAACCTTCCGAATGGGAATACTCTATAATGCAAGGGTTTGGAATTTAGGTTGCTTGATCTAGTATAACTTAATCAGGTTCTCCGGATCGATGGCTAACCTGCGTGTTCAAACCAATGGACGATAGTGACTTGATGGACCAATCAAGCTATCAGCAGCTGAGTGACCAGTGACCTAGATTCGCTGCAATTAATCCGATCGACATTTCCATCCAGATCCATCAAACTCCTTATTTTGTTATACTTGTCTTTATTCTCATCACCAAAGTGGACACGCTTACAAAACTGAGATTGGGCTATACAATAAAGAATGCCTGTTATTATCGTCAAAACGGACAAACTGCGTTGATCAACAGTTTATGAATATACAGGACCAGACACTGGATATTGATTACCATTGCCTTAGAGAAACTTAGCAGTCACGAATGCTTTTTTGCTGTGACACGTCAAACAAGTTGGCGGTTGCCGCATTGGGACGTTTTCAATTACGTCTCTTGTAGTGGACGAGGTGCAATTTCGGTTCACTCATTCTATAATTATTGTCTATTTCGTCACCGCGAGCATCAACCAATCAAGCGTAAGGTCAACTCCCCTTTGTCGCAGATATCGTTTTATCACGTCGATATTTAGGTCAAAACAACTGCAAGTAGACTTATAGCTAACCTTGAGAGACAGAAGATTTTGGCAAGCTGCAATTACGAGCAAATTGCGCACCGGTCCTAGTTGGGAGTAGTAACCGTTATTCAGCCACACTGTATGCATGAGTTAGAGCAGACTGTAATTCTCGACTAGCTTCATTTGCGATATGGTGAATTTTGAAATGCAGGCTCATAAAGACTCGATTTTTGCTCAGTTAGTACGTGGTTGCTAGCTAACGGTACAGTTCTATAGCGCCTAAAGTGTAAATCCGTTTGGATGATGATCTATTTATGTGAAAAGTTTGATCGCCTGTGTAGCTATACGTTGAGTCAGTATACTGCTCTAATAAGCTAACATATTGGGCATCGGCATGCTGTAAACCAGCGATTGGTTTGTGGCTTGTTTTTTCAAAGCTGGAAACGTTTTCTTTAGCCGTAAATACAGTCCAGTAAGTACTCTTCACCAATCAACATGGAGATACAAAAACACAGGAGTATGATGTCCTTCTGAGCTGTGTGAACCTGTGTATATAAATGACGTCAGCATATAAAGATACAATAAGGTGTTAAAAATTCGCTCACCAAACCTAGTAAAAGCGTTTACGATTTGATTCATTATTTGTTTACACCTTAGTAACATTCGGCTTCATATAATTCGCCGACCTGTCAATTCCGAAACATTTACGACAGTAGCGTAGCTTTTGTCAACTTTCAAATTATTTTAATGCAAAACACCAGACCTTGTATCAAGTTCACATTAGTCACGGATATCACATAGCCCACCATAAACATGAACCGTTAAATGTGCAATATTCTCGGATGAAAATTGGTCCGTTTTGTCGAACTACTTACGAGTAGTAGGACGTCTGTTTACGATCGTTACTTTAATGAAATCTGGAATAATTATGCGACAAAAATTTACCTTGTGGTCAAGTCCATGGAATATTGAATACACTCAATAAAACACGGGAGTAAACATGGAGGCCTGCTTGAAAATACCAGAGTTCCTAACATTAGACACAGTTTCTGGTTGAGCTGACAAAACACGTGTTGCATTCGATTGTCCATCCTGGATAAGAGTAATCCCCACTACTGCAACGTCCACAGTACGTAACGGGACCAACACACATAAAAATATTTAAAACGAAGTTTTCAACGACGGTAGGGAAAATGATCATTAGGAATTAACTGCCACAGCTGACATAATCAAAACGATTTTGAAAATCTCTTTAAGACAAAGAAACATAACAATAACTTGTATTGGAAAACAGTCAGAGACAATCATAAAAGAAAGATTAAAAAACACAAGTTATTTCTTGATGATAACAAAGACTGAGAGGAATGGGGGGCTTTAAGTTGCGTTCAAACTATCTGAAAAAGGCCAGCAGAACAACCTGAAAAAACGCAGTGAAAATGACAAAACTCTTAGACAGCCGACTTATTGTATGCGCATGATTACATCCATTCCAATCATTACAGAAGCAGTACCGCTTATAAGACTGATGTTGACTGGTGAAAACACCCATAACTGTCATGGCCAAAGTCTTGCTGGGCTCGTGATTCAGCAAGTAGTCCTGGTAGGATTTTGCGTTATTGCAATAACCGTGACGTCGTACTGAAGGCATCTCCTCCCGATGCATTGTATTCTCCAGCATATCGCTCAAACATCCACGTGTCACAGTGACGGTGTCTATAGAGACATTGAGAAATACAAGTCCATAAATACCGGGCCAGATTAAGGTAACAAGTTAATTTATTGGATAATGTTACATAACGTTTCATTTGGAACCCTCTCAGTCAAAAACTCGGATGGGTTTAACACAACTAAGCGTAAGTTTGCTGGAGCAGGCCTGCTGAAAAATTTTGATCATGCCTCAATTGGGTTACGTGAACCGTGAAACAATAACACACAATAAACACAAATGGGCATCCGTCAAAAATAAGTCACTAGAATATGCTGAAAAACATGTTACTGGGGGGTGACCTATGTTAAGTTGTCAACCAAAAAGTGAAAAATCAACTTTAAACCTGGCTTATGAACAGTGTTGGCAAGAAAAGTGCGACAGCCTTATCCGCATGTGACCTAGACAGCGACGATGGCGCACGTGAGTCACCACAAGCAGTTAGTATGTTTAAACTCATTGGTTTCACCGGCTTAATTTCACAGAAACATGATTAAGGAACGCATGAGTAGTGTATGACTCTGCTCAACTAGGCTTTTTGCTGTCAACCTAAAGCTAAATACAAAGCTGATGTGAAAACTGTTAAATAACTTGAAATGAGTATTTGACTTGTGATGTATGCAATACAAATAAAAAGAAGAAAAACCTGGTGAAACTGGATGTCTACAATATTAGCATAATTTCAAAGGCCTGATAAAACGTTCAGTATCAGTTGTCGTTGCCATATACAATGATGTGTATAAGTGAATTGCTTTTCGATAGGCGTTTGACGAAACACAATATAAGTCTTATCAGCCGGATCAGAAAACTTTTATCACACTTCTGTACTCTTTAATAGCAAAAAGCAATCAATTGCCACCCAGCGGCGATCGACTCAATCTAAGAAGCATAAGGCACTGATTGAAGGTGATCGTCTAGTGGCAGAAAAATCGAGTATCTTCTTTGTTTTGTCGTGCATTTGTTTTATGTTTACTTGTGACACCGGAAGCAGAAGTGATGTAAAGATTTTAAGAAATAAATTGCCAGTTAAATATGAATTGATTCATTTGTGAAAAATTCCTAGCTAAGGCTAAATTCGTACTAGCAACGATGACCACATATCCTTTTACAGCATGCCTCTTTCCAGTCTTCATGCAAAGCCGCATCTGAGCCTGGAACTGTCATATCAAGGCCCCATTATTCAACCGCTCCATCTCGTATTCCAATATTCTCAGGAGTTTGTGATGAAATATTGACTTCTCTAACTCACGAAACTTTGCATCTTTGCGGCACAATAAAGAGTAACTTTGGCTCACTGTCCGCCTCTGTTTGAGACCAAGATGACTAATCATCCACCTCTGATCGACCGAATATTCCAAGCATCCTCCATACCCCAGTATGAATAAGACCACTGGCCGATATCTGGTTATATTCCTCATTCGTCAAGTATGTGGGGTTCGGAAAAGGAATGTTGCATAGCTTTACCATAAGCAGTTAAGCCCGGAAGAAAAACTTCTGAGCTTCCAGTGTGGTTTTTGTATTGCAGATCGTAGGCCGCCTTCCACTTACGGGCATACTGTTTCTGTCAGTGATCCGAATGCAATTGAAGTATATAATTTGCACTGTTTGATTCCAGTTAGACTCAAATCTCTGACAAGCCACTTTTAATTAACACAATTCTTCCATAACCTTACAAACACTGAGTAATATGACAGACCTGGTGGGTGCTCTACCAGCTGGGCGTCTGGGCATGATATTTCTGTAGCTGGTTCAAATATACTTGAAATCCGGATTTTTCGCGAATGTACGTGCTTCAGACAGGCGGTCGAGTATAGTGACCATGGTTATAGACGAAAACGTGACTCTTTTGCTTTCGTTTTGGATAGTCTTATGGTTTTGTCACTGCGTACTGCTAAACAGACCTAAAAGGGTTATGTTTTGGCAATGAATTGTCAAATGCTATTCTCTACAACAACCTGCTACATCAATATCGATTAGAATGATCAATTTTGTTTCTAGTTTTGCGCAACATATGTGGCAGTGTAGTTCATGCAGTAATTATTACCTCCAAGCTGTGGGCAATAGAATTATCCGCGACGCGACATCAAAATCAAGTCTGCATGCGCTCATTTGAATTCAACCCAAGTAAACACATAAGGCACGACAAGATTGCGAAGCAGTTTGTTTGGAAAAGTTGATAAACGACATGTATAGACTTCATATTTACTGTAAACCTATGTCTGGGTCAACAATTTTCCACTGCCTTCCTTCACACATGTACAAGAACATCAGAATGACAGATTCGAGATCCAAGTGTGCCTGTCGATACTCTCCGGTCTCAGTCATGAATTAATCAAACATTATTTTATGATCGATACCACTTGTTTATAATTACGCCCTTTGGTTAACAGCAGTACAACAAATGGGCATTTAACACTGAGGACAAACGTAAGGAATCTTATCAGTCCGATGAATTTTCACTCATTAGCATGAGGTTATTTCAAATGGCGTGATTATTCTTAAGAGTTGATCGGTACTATATGGCTGATTCTATATTTTGTCTCAGTTCACAGTTCACAGTATTCCACCCTCATTCTTTCCAGAACGTTGAACAGTGCCGTTTTCAGACACAATGGTGACCACCTAACTGAAGTTGTATCTGGTGACTGCACAGTTTTCAATGATTTGGCAAACCTAACTACCGCACACCTCTGCATTCTGTCCATCGTTCTCACTGTTGCAACCAGGTCTTTCCTAGAAGCAGTAGGCCGTTTAATGGGGCAAAATAATCTGGGCTGTTAACTTCCATCAATCCGGTGACATGACCTTAGAAACCCGGTAACTAACTCATCATCGTCTACGCCTTTCGATTTTTTTTACTCTTAAGGACCATTTTTGGTTCATTGATCTCCTCCGCATTGGGCGCCATTACGGATCAACTCAGGGAAGGGGCGCGAGATCCCGACCACTGAGTTCAACCAAGCCAAATCACGGACACGCGCAGTCGTGTCCGTTAATGTCCCGTTCATGGCTGCTAAAGTTGAAGTATGTGGACACTACTAAGCAATAATAATAATAAGAAACATAAAGTATGAAATATCAGATGAGGAAACTCAAAGTTCACTGAAACAGAATAGCCACAGCATTTCCTATCGGTTGAAAAGTATGAGCAATCATTATCCTCAACAATGGGAATGTGTTCAACTTACATAACGTGCTGACAGTTGAAAATCGATCATGACTAAATTAAACTAAGAAAACCTCGCCAGAAACTGATTCTCCTTCATCGACTTCCTCACACCACGACAGTCCTTTTCCAGGTTTCTTCACATCACTGGGGTACTACAACACCCCTAATCCCAACCTATGAATAGTCTTACATAATACTAAACTTCTCCACTAATAACCACCTCAAATATGATTTCCATTTGACATCGCAGACTGACCATCATAACCACAAGTCTCCTCTCAGAGCTAGAAGGAAAAAATCGAAATGTGCTATTGACTCTGACGGTATTTTAGGAGAATACTTACTTATCCAGTGTCTTAAGCAACACTTTCAGTCACCAGAGAACGACTTCCATTTGGTATCGGAAGTGGTTTTCGAAAACATTTGAACTATAAGAAACATCGTCATTTATTTTGTGCGCAAAGTGGCATACCTAGCGTCAATCAAATTGGAAGGAAAGATGGAGTTATAATCGCAGTGCCGTGACAACCATTCACGTCGAATGATGCAATTTAGAGTTACGTTTCTCTGTCAGCACATCAAAAAGAATAGAAACCTAATGGAACATAAAACACTCCGAACCGCACAGGAGTGTGGTGCTGAACACGTCGATATCTTAATCACACTACTCGTTAGTAGATAAAAGATGAACAGAACATTTCTGCACGATAGGATGGCAGGTTTCCATAATCTTAAGGATAGGTCACTCAGGTACCAGGGAAAAAACAGACATTGTTCCGGAGTCCTGAACCTTAATGTGAAAATCCTCTGACTTTGTTGACTCATATTTTTCAGTTTGTTATAGGCATATGATTTACTTTTTTGTAGGTAATGGCTTCTGACCGCTGTGTACACCGATCCGAATACCATCGTGCGATTGCCAACCGGCTCGCTGACAAATTCGCAAACTGACTACTTATTACTGATGAGTAGTGTGGAAGATATGGTGGTTTTAGAGGAGATCCCATTACAAAAAATTTGGACGTCAGTTAGATTAAAACGAGCTACCGAAACAGCATACCCGGACGCGACGAGCGCTCCACCAGCTGAACTACGAAGCGACATTGGAAACTCAGAAATTCCGCGACTGAACTCTGTTACCACTGTGTCATGTAGATGATCGATAGATGATTTAAGTATACAGCACACTTCAATCTTAAAGATGAAACTTCCAGTAGAATCCGCCTTATGTTTCGGACGATGGACTTCCAGTACATCTGTCAGAATCACCAAAAAAATAAAACAAGCCATGAAACTGGGTAGGCAATCTGATCTGAAGTTTCAGTTATCCGTACAGTCGTTAATTCGAAGTATCCTCATG
>LUCH01002947.1:7531-35799 GCA_013368495.1 Paragonimus heterotremus
CTGAACAAAACGTTTCTGGGCGCACAGAAGTGGGTTGTACAGGCGAATCCCAATAGCTTCAGCTGTGGACAGAATCTTACGCTTCACTGTCCTCGATTGGATGCCTTTAACTCGGTAGATTGGGCGAAATGCGTCCATCACATTGACCACGACTAAAAGATAAAGTGCCTGTTTCTGCAGCCTCATTTTGTGTATACTCATTTACTTGTTCCTGTGGAACCAGTTGTGTAGGCCGCACGAACGGACGCTTATCTGAACGGGTCCGGGAACACCACCCAACTTGGCTGAACAGTGGAATAACGATGTCTGTCAACAGTGCCATACTACCGCACCTGGTGGAGTCGAATCACTCGGTCAATGTGATGGACGCATTTCGCCCAATCTACCGAGTTAAAGGCATCCAATCGAGGATAGTGAAGCGTAAGATTCTGTCCACAGCTGAAGCTATTGGGATTCGCCTGTACAACCCACTTCTGTGCGCCCAGAAACGTTTTGTTCAGGCGTTCGATCTGCCATGGCCAACCCCACACCCTGTTAGCCTGTCAAGACCCACGGTTCAAGTGAGTGCTTGATTACATTGTGACATTGAATTGATTGACCTGATTAACCACTCGTTCCCCGTTTACCCCATTTAATGATTCCCCTGTAAAATTCGTGATATGAATGTGATGTATTTAGCCTGATGATGAGTCACTGAAAACGAGCTTGTTTGCTACACAGTATTTTTCACGACTACGCTGGGGATTTTTACTCGAATAACGGTTTCATTGTTGGAGGGGACATGGATCTTAAATGGATGATTCGATAAATAACTCGGAATCCTCGGTGTTTATTGAGAGCATCTTCACATAAACAAAAATTGGCATCCGACTAGGAAGACAAACGTTTTAGCCAGCAACCATCACACAGTCGGCATGTTCAGCCGTAGCGAAGATTTTCCTAAAACAGCAGTCACCACAATGATTGAAGCTATGAGGACGCAACTCGCAAGAAGCCGGATTATGAAACAAGTTGTTCTCGGGGATAAGAGGACATATTTAGAAGTTGGAGAATCCCGATCCTGACATGAAAGACTGTGAGTGAAAAAGATTTGGACAAAACTCATCAACTGGGCTGACAAATAAAAACAACTGAACCGATTGTCAGTCATTAGAGGCGATTGAAAACCTGCATTCTCTTTGGCGAAATTACCTTAACGCACACCCGGTCAGGCGATTACAGGTAAATCAGCATTGCGATTGATGTAAGGTAGAAAGCCGCGACTATCAGTGCAACAAGACATCGGATGTTTGTCAAACTAGCAATTCGCCGTAAGAAAACTAATAATGGAAACGCTTTTGTCAACTGAAAACCTGGGAATTATTCAGGTCAGCGCCAATAAGATGAAGAGGTTCAACATTTGGAAAAACGCTTCACTGTATACAATACTCGATCGACGTGAGAGTGCGACTGGAGTTTGAAACGATACACAGAGTATAAGAGAGTGTGACGTGGCTCCCGAGCTCAACTGGCAGAGCGCTTAACGCGTTCAGGCATGCTATTTCTCTCGCTGGTTCGAATCAATTGTTGGAAAAGAAAATGCTGATTAATTAGGACAGTCGACTGCAATATATGATACTTGAACTCAGTACCGTTCAGCTGTTCAGCTACCGTTTATCAAACGAAGCAATTTTATTCCTGCTGTAAAAATTGGTTAAACATCACAAATCTTGATATCACATGAGAAATATTCTTGAATAATTTAACCTACTAATAAACATAACAGTAGTTATGTCGTAACTTCTCGCACCCAAGTAATTGGAACATGCGACAAGAGAGGTTTACCGGATCCTCAATGTGACTTCAACTTTATGTGACTCACGTGACAAAACCAAGTTTGCGTAAATATCAAGGTCACTATGCTGGTATACTACTTGTCCTTTCAGCGTCAGATCACATGCAGTTGTCATCTGTTTGCTCGTGTTATCTGTATTAAGCCAATAAGTCTGATTTCCTTGTGATTGTCATACACCAACAAAGCGGGCTATCATACGGCTGATTTAATTGAACAGCCTGAAATAAGAGAGCTGTTTGACTCCAAAGAGCATACAAGAGTCGATTCTCAATATGCTGAAATGTTGCAATGCACAAAATAATAATTTTCTGATCTAAATACTCGGTCGACTCTTCAGAGTAAACAAACAGTTGACAAGGAAATAACGATCATTTAGTCCAAGGCAGTAGTCTGCTGTATGTAAAACAACGCTACTTTCTTACCGGTATCACTAAAAAACACATGTACATGACAGAATCTGGCAACTGGACACATGGATTTTCATTTAAAATGACCTTCGCTATGCTTCGGTTCGCAGTCTATATTCTATCTTCAAGTCTCTAACCATAAATGATTACATATAGCGAAATCCGGTGGGTTCATTTCGGTGTCATTCGTTATGTCGTTTTCCACGAAGGTTTACTACGGTTATCGTCTAACAGGTAACTTCGTTTGTGAGCAATACAGTGTGTACATTTTGGAACTAAAATGCAAGTCTCAACGTCAGGAGGACAATGGATCAGAGGCAACCATTGGAATAATGCGTACCCAATATGGGGGGAAGTTCCACCGGGGCGAACGACAACATACTTCTAACTAATGTGTGCGAATACACGTCAGACGTGTACATGAGTGTACGCGTTCGTGGTCCTATGTTTTAACATAACCTGTACGGAATATCTAGCAATAAACAACTTCGCATGCCAAGCGCCAGTTGCCGTCACAATAGAAGGCACAGAATATCCATCGACAAAACAAAACGCAACTATCAACCCACTTCAGATTTGATGACCTGTTCCATCAAACTAGCCAGTGGTTGTCAAAACGAACAACAAATTTGGAACAGTTCAAGTTCGATCCTATCAACCTGAGTTATAAACACAGCGATGTCAATAGAATACGTGAAATCACTTCAACATAGAAACATCTAGAGTCACTGTAATCTCTACCCAGAAAGGGCGTCCGTACTGAAAAAGCAGAAAACAGCATGGGTAGATTGCTTTCGAGCAAAGTTGACTATATGAAAATAAAGGATCGCATTTTTGCAGAACAGCAAATGGTAGTTTGCTTCAAACACCAAAACGAACGCGCAATTATACAACACAACAGTTGATTCACACAAAATCAGTGTGTAATCAACATCACTTGATGTAAATGAATTACCTAGAATGCGCAAACAAAAACATCCTCCCTACTTAACATGAGAAATTCACCGTATCATGCCATCGCCCAACAGTTAACAGATAATTTATAGCCAATACGCCGACTCACACACCTGCACAGCCCAGTAGGTCGGGTCGCTAAATTATCCGGATGACTGATGAATTCATTTGCTTACTAAATACGTAGTTACCGTTTACTATTATTCCAATAACTGAGACGATTAACCACAACTGTGAGTACACTAACCAGTGTAATGATACTGTTTACAATACAACTGCTCATTTAAAAGAAGTGGTATTTTGATGAACACACCAGCGATGGACTACGTCCACAATTAGATCACATGAGTTTCTACTTCCGAATTATGGACGACCCGTTTGTTGTGGTCAACAAGAAAGTAGATGTTTCTCTTCTAAACTGTCAGAATAGCACCATCCACACTTACATTTGTTTTACGTCAGAAATACAAGCAAATACTCTTTTCTGTTCTGAATATTGATTAAACGACCTATGTTGAATGTAGGTTCATAGGTCCTGGAGAGAGAAAGAACTCTGATTATCTTCTTGTCGATATGCAGGTTTGGAAAAAATAAGTTGGACAGTTTGTGGGTGTAGAGGAGAAATGAATACAGGCAAATGGAATGAACTGTCAATGATGTTGTTACCGTGCAATCATATCAGCAATAGTTCGTCACATCGGCGCCTTTGAAGTTCTATGGGAATAAAATAGTGTGGCAGATAAGAAAACCCGTAATACATGTTCTTTCACATGTGTGGATTGAGTAAAATTTCAAAATACTCCACAGACTTATTACTGAACACGGGGTTCAACAGTGAGTTCAAATAATAGCAGATGCAAACAGAGAGGCAGTTCTGCTTGCAAAGTGGCCAGTCTATTCCTTTACTCAGTTTCACTGAGTGACCCATTAAATGGTGGAAAAACGTCGAAAATTTTCAACTAAAAAGACACAGGAGCACATCCAAGAAGTATGTGAACATACTGTCGGTGCACTATTCACACATTTCAGCTCAGTTTAGGGTTTACGTTGAACCATCGGACAGGTTCAACACCAATAGCGGTGTAAGTCAAGACTATCCACTCACACCGCCTTCCTTTAACTTTGTCATAGACGAAATAATGGAGGACTGCCTGTGGCAATCACTTCTCACCTAATAGCAGATTGACTGACCTTGATTATGCTGACAAGATGTTGTTTAATAATTTCCAATCTACGAAAAACATTGCTAGACGTTATTTTTCATTCTGCTAAGTACTTCTAAATGTGTTCTGTATCCTCAAGGTGCACGATGCTTCTTCAAAACTGCTGAGTAGGCAAGTTTATTGTTAGACAAGGAAACTAGAGAGGTTAGTGACCAGTTTCCGTACAACTGAGGTGTAGGCAATGAAATAGAAGTGTGTATCTCTAATACTATGGCAATATTCCTCTGCAGACAGACAGCCATTTCTCCGAGGCTTAAGAATCGTGTATATAAGGCAGATGTGAGGGCTGTATTACTTTACGGTTCCAACACTTGAACGCTAGCGGTAAGAGACATAAATTGTCTCCTAGTATTTGACCATCTATATCTGCGTTTGATCGATCGCTTCGGGTGACAACAAACAGTAAGAGACGAATAGGTTACGGTGTGGATATTTGGCAATGATTGTCTAACGAGTTCTCTTATTCAGTCATTACATTTGCAGACATGGATGGTTAGGCCATGTGCAGAGTGCCAGGTGGTGATCTGCCACACCGAGCACACAGTAATCAGCGGCTAACAATCATTTAATTCACTCGTTATTTTGATGCTTTTTACACACGATGTAACACTCCGGAATGTGCAGTGGTTTGTCGATCAATTCCTCAGAGCGCGAGCCGCATAAGTACAACAAGGATGTCTTCACCTTGTTTGATGGGCCACCTGGTATAAAACAATGTTGTTGAGTGCGTATGTGATGTTTACCAAATCAGTCCCTATTAGCACCATGCAAAAGGCCAGATTGCATGTTTCACTGGTTTCCACGCTGTCTGTATGGCGACATTACAGGAATTTGGCTTGAAAGCTTTTAATCGACCCTTGATCCGTGATCACCAAGCTAGCCTCGCGAACCCAATTGAAAGTTTAATTTCTGGACTGTGAATCGTATAAAGAACCCCCGTTCGGCAAGTGAGACCATACTTTCTTCATCGATGTCACTTTCACGCGTCCCGACGTTAGCTTTCCGCGACCCGGGGAGGCCTTTTGATAGTTCTTTGTAATTATAGTGGTAAATAGTGAAAGCGTCGGAACCGCACTGGTGTCTAAACGATATGTAAGTTACGCTAACAGGCGATCATCATCATCATCACAGCCATGAGCCTGACCAAAAGGTACTGTGGCTCGGGCCGCCGCTCAACTCAACAGTGACGTGGAATATCCTAGAAGAAGAAAGTTACTAAGAAGGTTGAGAATTAATAAAAGAAGACCAGGCGGAAGAACTAGAAACGGTATGGATACAGGTACGCCATTGACTGCGACACATCGCCATCTCGGATAGCGTCTCTAACCAGCGGTTTGGGTGATCACGAGAACCCCATCCAGGCAGGCGACACCTACCTACTTTGCTCAATGGAGCAGTGAAGGTCTTCAAATTTCGTGACCACGTTGTTGCTTGACCACCACGCGGTTTTACCCAATTGTTGGTGGTCTCAGTATATAATGCCCGATACGGTAAACGCTCAGCTGGCATACGGAGGACATGACCCAACCATCTCAAGCTGTGCAACGTAATTAGTTGACCAATTGACCGCGCATCCCGAGCGTTCCGGAATACGCGCCGGCGAACGGCCACATTGCTCACGCAATCAGGCCATCCAACCATGTCCACTCAGCAATCGTCAGTGGACCTCGATGGTGGAACAGGCTTAAGCAATAGAAATAATGCAGACCAGACAAAATATGAACCATCAATTTGGTGAACAGTCATGAATCAATGGCATGCAGTGTACGCTTGCTGATTCGACTCCAAAGGGAGGCCTACTGGGAGAAGTTCTTAAATAGTATAGGAACTTCAGTGGGACGGTGGTTTTTGAATTTCCAATTCAACTGGACATAAGGCAATACCGAAGAAATTCTTGCCATCGAACGACAAACATCGGGACATCCTAAGGCGCCGGTCACACGAGTCCATTTTGCCTGAAAAACCTGCCACCAAAATCAAACGGCATTCAACAAGAAGCAACCGAAGTCTTCAATACTGTAAACACACACCCCAGAGACATTATGTTGCCAACCATTCTTAGATAACTGAGGTATTGTGACCGAACCATTCTTGTTCAGTGTAATTACAGTATAAACATCATTCAAAAAACTATTGTGCTATTCGGAAAGCCAGTGGAGTATATAATCACTGAACGAATGTACGCAATGGGTAACTGATACGGAACTGAACTCAGTGCAACCAACGTGAGACAATTCATAGCTGTGAATACGATCCGTGTACTTGAATCCGTTGACACACCAGTTGGACGAGATAACGGTGGTATCAATGACCGCTTCACGTACGTCGTAGTGTGGAATTCCCAGGTCAAGGTATGTGTCAGCTAGGCGTGCAATGTTAGCACGAAAACGATTGAGCAGTAATCCAACCTCTGCACTTCAATAAGGCGAAGCTATGTGTTTATCGTGTTTGATTTATTTGTTACAGTGAACATAAAAGCATGTTCTCAGTCAAGAAGACTAGTTGGAACCAGACAGTTCCACAGGTACAACGATGATCATTACAGTGGCGTTCTGCTGAAGACATGGGTGTTCTGAGGCGGATCGTTTCTATGCAGTGACAACCAACCACCAAAATTGCACTAGCGGACAACATACAAGAGTGTCGCAATACGCATTATGTATATATGTATTAAAATACCACAAACCCTGTGGCGGCGTCTTCGAAACTAGAGTGGATAAGTGTAAACTTGATCGCAGATACTGAAGTCGTGGCAGAACATGTACACCAATAATGACGAACAAAATGATACGCTGTGATTGACGCTTATTCCCAGCTTGAATTAAATAAGCCGTCAACCAGCGCTACCTGGCAAAAAAATTCTGAAAAAGCCGGCGCTCAAGCGGACGACTTGACCTAATGGACGGGATGCGTCAAGCGTTGAAATCGCGCTACCTTGTAAACATACGTGACAACGTCAAAGCTTAGCGAACAAACACCTGTAACGAGGGATGTTCAGAGACTACAGTGGACTCGCAGCCAGACATTAGGTGGCCCCGTAACTGATAAGAAGTAAGGCACACCGGTGATGAACCTTGAAAACAGTTTTCCAGAAGAGAAAAAGAATGTCAACCCCACAAAACTAGGACTTCCTGCGTAGGTACAAACACACACGCAGATAAAGCCCGTTAGGGTAAACCGGCTTGAGAAGAGAAAAACCATGGATAACTGAACGTATAGGTTCGAAATTCAGTCCAATTCAACAAACGTGGAAGAGTCACAATTACGAAAACATTCAGACATTCGAAAGGTTTGCGGGCAACACAACGATGGTGGTAGTCGTGGTGACAGTAACTCACCGGGAAACAGCATTGGAAATAATGAACGAAAGCAGCAGGTCGTAGATGGACACATATACGCAATGAGCCGGTAAAGAAAGGATATAGCGATTTTTAAAGTACTCATACAGCTCAATAATACTATGTGCAACCAAGTAGATCACTGACGTAGTTTGCAGGGATGAAGTACTGAAGTACTCGGCAACAGAACGCTTTTCCAACAGTCTCTACATAAGAGATCAGGGTGTGAGAGATTCCCGGGGTTTCGAAGGTCGTAGTATACATGGTCGTGTTGTACTCGACAGATCACCTTTACACGGCCTGGTACTCGTCGACGGCAACACGTCCTCGGCTGTGTAGATACGCAACGGTTGCTCGTAGTCGTATGACCGTGTGAAAGTGAGCATATTGTCATGGCTGGAAGAAGTGGTTAATCCCGGATAATTCTGGGAACAAGGTAGTTCCGGACCGAACACAGGGGGTGCCAAGGGGAAATTCTGGGAACATGGGAAAGAGTCTGAGGATAGTATGGATTCGACACCATCAGTCCGACTTGCGAGGTGGCCATCGGAGTTGCTAGAAGAAAGGACGAAACAATGAAATATATGTTGCAGAGATGATGTACCCGAACTATACAGAGCCATTATGAAGATGTAAAGTATGTTTGCGTGTGCGTGAACATCGGCGTACTATGTTCCCTGATAGGCAGGTTAAGCTCAAATAGGTTGTGTTAGCTATATCTACCTTTTCGTTCGAATCGATCAATCGCCGCTGTCAATTTGTAAACCACTAGCTATCCTCTTCGGAAAACTGAATCACCTTGGTTTTCTATCGTCACTTTGTTTCAGCTTTGGTGGTGCATTGCATGATGAATGTTTTGTTTGTTCTTCAGTTCATCAATAAACTTATTCTCTCTACAGTGTAGTAATATGTAACTCCAATATTGAGCTCTATATTTTCAGTTTTTCTTTCCAGCGTAGACCCTACCAGTGAAGTGTGTCTAATTATTTTCCGAGAGATCAAGGTTCCACTATCATGCTAGCCTATCAACTGGTTAACCAGTATTGGCCGGTTGGACACAAAGACCTACAATCACATGCATCGTGGTTTAATTCCTTCAGGTTTATACCGGATATGTAGTGTATGAGTGGAACCACGAATGACGTAGCGCAAGTCAGTTGTGACGGTTATTTGTAAACGCTCTTTGGATTCAGTTGTTGTAACAAACCCAATCCGAAACGGATGTCGCCAACTGCATGTGAACATCACAATCGCTAGTAGGAGAGTCACCAGTGAAAGAATACGAGAGTAGCAACTACCATGAGCAAGTATTCCCCCTCGACTTGACAACTGTGGGCAAGTCTGTGAAAAACGCACACCTCGACGGTCAGCATACTGCCTAGAGAAAGAATGCTGTCAGCAAGCGGATGAGATCGACGTGTATATTATCGTCCAATTCTGTGGATTAGATATGGAGTTGGGATAGGCCTAGTCAAGCAAATCGAGAAAGCTGTGAACCAATGCTTTCACATGGACGTATTCGGTGTGACTGCAGTTAGTCACTCTGGAACAGTGATAGTTTTGTCAAACAATTTCGATGTTAACGAATTGTATACAGAAGTAAAAAAGCGCGCCTGTCACATTCTATAGTTCGCCCAGCTTGCATACAAAGCCTCAGGCAGATAGGCAATCTATAATAGATAACGAGTACCAAGCTTGAGCCGATCTGACCAAATGAAAACCAAACGAATTCCAAAAATGTTCGCCCGGAAAGTTCGATTAACGAATGCACTTCTTCCACCGGCTACTCGTTTACACTATTTTTACACAGTGGGTCGATATGCTATAGACCAATATTTCGATTACATACTACAACCAACAGAAACTAATAAAAACTCATCAATTCATCGAAAACACAACACACTCGTGCGTCACACACGACACATAGTCAGCCAAGAATGCTTTTTCACCCGCTTTCATAAAGTGATGTATGAAAACCAGTAAACTGTCGACACATCGGCGTTTCAATTTATTCGTGCAAACCATAACATTAAGCAATGTGATATTATGTCCGGTAGTTATTGGGTCAAGTCTAAAAAGAGATCAACGCATATGTGATCATACAAAACCCTAACTACTTTACAGGAATCCGACTTTCTCCAGGTTCGATGGAAACAACTTAGACACGAGAGGAGACAATACTGATCCTTCTACGGTTGTCATATAAGCAGCCTGTGCCATTTTCAGTAAGCCGTGCGCTGCACTGAACAACTGAATGACAACGGTGTTGTGAGCATCTCGTTGACGATTGGAATTTAGAACGATTCCCGTCGAGATACGGAAGTGCGCAAGCGTGGCATCAAAACTGCTAATGTGTGAAAACAGTCCAACTGACTAATACACAATTCAAATGCTACCGTAAACAGCTGACGGATAAATCTCACAGTTGAGTGTCCAATGCAACCTGTGTCCGTTGGTGTATAGCAAATTTAATGACAGTGCATGTTAACACCTGTAAGAACTGCAACCGACCTGATTGACTAATTAGCAGTGACGACACTGTGCTCCAAACTCGAGCTACCTTGTACATACGTGTCACATACTCAGGGCTACGCAAATTCAGATCAGTCGAATACACAAATCGGAGGTGACATCGACATAACGGTGAAATGGTAAGTGCACGGGTAACACAAGATAGAGTACAAACAAGAGAAGTGGTAAACTTACGGTGAAAGACAGGTGGCTCCGCAATCACAATGTGTGTAATCTTCTTCAATGTCCCTGAAAGGAAAGGTGTAGAAAGTAGTATACATTTGCAACCGACCAGTTAGCATTGTCAAAAAGATAACTGAAAATCGGAACTCTGGCCAGAATCGGACATATATCATTGATTGATACGAGAGACTCTTAGTTCAATGCAACCACCACTAACCAGTGAGAAGTTGCTTGCCCCCTCCCTAAATGAAGACATTAGCTGCTGCTAGCCACTTGGTCGACCGTTTACCGACGTGAAGCAAAAACGAGACGCTCACGAACTTTGTCATGATGATCGACGAGTCAAAAAAGATTATCGGCCATTCACAAGAAACACACATAGTCGTCTAGGAATAAAACTACTCGGTTTCCATCACTAACGATTAGTTGATTGATTATTAATAGTCACAGACCCCTGCCCATACACTGACTGACCGATTGTGCTGGGAAAAGTGTGTAAGCGATATATGACGCAGACGGATTCCCACAAGCAATTCTATAGCCTCCACTACAGGGCAGAAAAATTGGTACATTCACAAGTAACAGTTGATGAGCCAAGACGTTTCTCACACATTCAGCTCGATTGATACAAGCTAACTTGCGAATCCAACATCATCATTACCATAGACAGCAATACATCAGTGGTTCACACTTATGCTTAACTGGCGCACAACCACGGAGAAAAAGCAAACCGCGTATAGGAAGAGAGAAGAAAAAAGGGGAAAGGGAAGGGACCTAACCACTAAAAATAGCTACGCCTATATTCAAATATACAAGGTGCCTACACCTTGTAAACAAACAACCGAGCTGTAAATGAAAGTAAGGCAAGATAGCTGATGACGCCTTACTTTCAACAACAATTGACGACGAGAAGATCGTATATATTTTCAGCATAGACGGATAGAATCTCCGAAACCCAATCGAAAACACGCGTTCTAATCAGTGCTCCCAATCGTTAACCGAACTTCTCTTCAACCTTGGTTAACGTCAACAGGAATAATTCATCAACAACAGTGTTATTTGATGAAACATGCGCAACCACTTCAATCAGAACCTCTACAGCCATCACAGCCATTAGAACCAAACTAACTTTCCAATGTTCCGTAAAGACTAAGCTAATCAATAAAGCGAATCTAAACGGATCACCGAACTTTTGAGTTTTAGATCGATGTCACCAGATACTTGAGGATGAAAAATGGAAGTTGGACAACCAATGTAATGAACACTCGAACTAGGGAATGCTCGATAGAGCCACACTTCACATGTACCTCTTGAAAAATGAGGCTGTCAAATATGGCGATAGGAGTAACTGATTCAGAAGCAGTTTTTCCAATCAACACAATTACTGGCTGAGTGAAACATCGCTGCTGCGGTGTATCACAAGGTGGAAATATGATCGACGCACAAGCGGTTTGACTGCAAGCCCTCAACAAAAGCACAACGCAAGGTTCAAAGTCGACCTACTCAGTTCTGTCGGACGCAGCAGGGAACATAGTCGAGCCGACAGTTCAACGCCACCTAGTTTTAACAGATCATGGGGAAACGCAAAAACCTGGGAGACAAAACGTGAAAAAACTCAAACGTTACAGCTGGCGATTAAGTTAGTCAAATGTTCCAAACATGCACGTAGCCCAGAAAAGGTAACACCCACTTGTAGTAGACAACCTGGCCATTGTTCGGAACCGGGGACAGTAAATGATCGAACGAAGCGCCAGAGTGCCATGTTAAGACAGGTCCACTGGTGATGGTGGAGGAGGAATACATGTGTCGACGATGACTCACACCGGGAAAATTGCACTGAGTAAGGAAGATAGATTGGGAGATACAGGAAAGGAACAGTGTGGAAGTCGACAGAATACATGCAACTCAAGTAAAAGAGATTAGTGGCTCAAAAATAAAAAAGCTGAGTGACGGTAGACTAACATTTTATCTAACTAACTCGATATCACAAACGGGCACACACAATTACGGTTCAAGACGTTCTAGTGTTAGTGCACTTCCCAAGGTGAATTCTGCCGAGGATTCTGCAGCCAAAAATTAACCGATATTATAGGCGGGATATGCAAGATAGCTTCTAAAATCTCACACGAAATAAGGACTACTCGGAAGCGAAGTTGAAAGTCACCGTTGGGTTATCGATGGTGAACTATACTACGAACTGCCAAAAAATTACCCGAGCAATGGACAGTCGATCTGCGGTGAGACCAGAGTGCGTGCAAATCCAATTGACTAAAATGGTCCAGCGCACCGCTCGATCCGCTCCAACAGGGAAAACCACCTCGTACCAGTCCGAGTCAAACGTCAACGAAGCGGGGTACCATCGACGCACAAACACGTAACCTGTAGTCGCTAAAGCAGCCAACGTGGTACGGGATGCGTCCGCCTTGGGTACGCATTCGGGTGATATTTGAGAACAGGGTGCAGAGTTATCAGATAGTAACTGAACCATCAAACACTGATGTGGATTGTAGAAACTGGATAAAGACAAGGCTGCGTCCAGCACTGGCCCGGGAGTGGGTTCGCCGAAACCGCACTTCCTGAGCCGTAAACTGAAAAAGAGGGATGAGAGATATGTTAGCTGATGGTTACTGTTCGCAATCACTCTGGAACTTCGAATTATAGGTCGCAAACGCTACGCATGGAAACTCAAGACATTTACCATCCACACAGCAGTTATAAAAAGTTCACTTTTCGTAACAACTAAATGTGAGTGGTAGTCACAAGCTGTTGCCAACTAGTATTCACGATATTAGTCTGAATATGTAGACGTGCTCAAATAACCTAGCAGTTGAAGTATCCTACTCAACACAAATTTTGAGATATGCCTCGCCAGTCTGAAAGTGTTCATCGGATCAACACAATCTCCTGTGTCCTCAGCTGTAGCCTAATAACCGTCTATCAGCTCAGACATGAAAACTTCTAGCCCATCCAACAACCTTAAAGCTCAAGGCACAATCTCGGTAAAAAGTCATCGGAACGATGAGAACCTGCAGGAATTTTCAACCTGTCAAACTGAGTTTATCCAAGTAACGAAAGCTTGAGAATAAAAGCTGAGGTAAAGCTACAGGATGTTTATGGCTGCCCAACAATCCAGAGGCTACGGAAAGCAGCAATGAGCTAGAGAGGAACATCAACACATGAGAGCTTAAAACATCAATCAATCACGCCGGTATAGCAAGCTATTGATCATACTATTCTCATGCGCACACAACACAGATATACACAAATATTGACGCACATACACACATTTAAAACGGACGGTTATCGAAACTGATCAGAAAATCAAACTGCATTTCTTTAGTGACTATCAAGGGATTGGATAGCAGACGTAAAAACTTGACATTTTACGTAACTGTCGCTTAACTCTTCGAGAGTCTGAGGTGGTTCGACAACGTCGAAAATCGGACTGACGATCTGCTTTGAGTTCCGTGAGACTTTCAAAACGATCTTCAATCAATATCATCGGCAAAAACTAAAACGGTATGGCTTGTTTAGGGAAGTTTTGTGAGGAGTGGGTATAATCATCAGCACGACGGCCGCAGTCACATTGGTAGACTGAATTCCTGTCATCAGTAGTCGAATATGTGCAGTCCGCTTGATAGTTTCCATTGAAATCAGTTGTAGACGTGAAATCTTCAGAAATCTTTTCATTACGTCTGCTTATACTCCAAATGACTACAGCGACGTCCATGTCAAGGAAGCCTTCCATTTGGATCCAGCAGCTCTCCGGTACACACACCGTTCTGATAGTCATTCTGGAAGGAGACATGAACGCTCAGCTATGTCGCCTTGGTGAGACCGAGTCTCGTTTAGAAGGCAGGTTTGGGATAGCATCTAACCGCTCGGATAATTGTGGGTGGTTGTTACATTTGTACGCCCAACATTACATATCTTTAGCCAGAACTAGTTTTAGCCATTGTGCGTGCCATTTTTATAATTGATGACCCTACTCCGAATGAGACATGGTCTCTTTCTGATCATATAGCTGATAGTTACAGGTAGTGTTGCTCCATTCAAAACTGTCAGTCTTGTTGGAGCGAACACGTGTAGTAAAATAATGTGCTGGTTTTTTGCCGTTTTGTTCCTACTATCGCTGCGCAACCAACCCACTGAAAACAACGGCCGACTGTTGGGAAATTGGTTATGATATCAGTAAAGCAAAAGCACAAAACTAGCCTAGAAAGCGGACATTCGGAAAGAACAGGCAGGGCTTTATCCTAGGCAGGGACGTGTTGATCAATTTCTCACGCTTCGTCAAACTCTAGGGCAGCATCATACGTAAAACCAACTAGCAACTGCCATATGTCTCAACTATAAAGAGGCATTCAATTCAGTCGACCGATCCCCACTTTCAAAGTCGCTTAAATACAGGGACACAACCAACATACTGTCGGTGCATTATTCACACATTTCAGCTCAGTTTAGGGTTTACGGTGAACCATCGGACAGGTTCAACACCAAAAGCCGTGTACGTCAACACTATCCACTCACACCACCTTCGTTTAATTTTGTCATAGACGAAATAATGCAGCACTGCCTGTGGCGGTCACCTCTCACCTGATACTAGATTGACTGACCCTGATTATGCTGGCAATAAACTGTTGTTTAATAATTTCCAATCTACAAAAACATTGCTAGACGTTATTTTTCACTCTGCTAAGTAACCAGTTTCCGTACAACTGAGGTGTAGGCAATGAAATAGAAGCGTGTATCTCTAATACTATGGCAATATTCCTCTGCAGACAGACAGCCATTTCTCCGAGGCTTAAGAATCTTGTACATAAGGCAGATGTGAGGGCTGTATTACTTTACGGTTCCAACACTTGAACGCTAGCGGTAAGAGACATAAATTGTCTCCTAGTATTTGACCATCTATATCTGCGTTTGATCGATCGCTTCGGGTGACAACAAACAGTAAGAGACGAATAGGTTACGGTGTGGATATTTGGCAATGATTGTCTAACGAGTTCTCTTATTCAGTCATTACATTTGCATACAATTGGATGTACAAAAAGCGCCGGAGAGTTGTCTGTCACATCGAGCACTCCTTGCAGATGCTGCGATCGACTGGTGTAAAATGCGAGGTGGGCATATGATGATCTGGCTTAAGGAGATGAAGTCCCTTACCAACTGGCCAGCCAATGTAGGTCGGTTTCATCACCTGAGCTAGAGACCTCCTAACTCATAGAATCGGCAGCTGAAGAAGCTGCGCGAGAGGGCAGAGCAATGAAGGCCGTAAGAAAATTGTCTCGTCGATGACGCTCTACGTTTAGTTATAGCTGGGTTGTCAGCCAGGTGTAGTCATCCTGATGTTGAGTGTTTGAATATAACCATGGCTATTTTTAGTAGTGCAACCCCTTGCCCTCCCTATATTTTTTCTCCTCCTTTTCTATACAGGTCTTGCTTTTCACTTCAAGGTTGTCACGGTTAAGCAGCAGTGGGAACCACTGATGTAGTGCTGTCTATGATTATGATGATGATGATGCAGGCTTTGGCCGTTTTGTTGAGCGAAGTGCGTAGGTGTTACCTGTCGAACTAGGGTTCATGCGATGATCTCAATCGCCGGCTTGAAACGTTATCCGAGATGGCTTGATGTTGCTCTCAGTGGCGTGCCTGTATTGACACAAACGTTTGCTCCACCACTTAGCCTTGTTTCATCAATTTCTATCTTTTTTTATACTCTTCCTCTTCTTCCGGATTTTTCCATGTAACTGTTACAGTGAGCAGCGTCCCGAGCCAGAGTACCTTCCGGTAAGGCTCATGACCGTTGTGAAATTCATTCACAACCATCCTCCGCCGCTGACTCTGAGTGCAAACGTCAGCCACGAACTTACGAAGAATCTGCATAAAGACAGCGAAACCTACTAGTCGGAGAGCCTTGGAGATGAAAACTGCACTTGTGTCAGAAAGCAGCCTAATATCTTCTTCACTAATACGTAGTTGTTGACATGACCTACGAAAGAAGCAGAAACAATATATTTCTAAGAACTATAACGGCTGCTAGCCGATGGTTCGGGGAAATTACTCCGAAGGAATAATGGATGAAATGTATAAATCAGTACGCATTCCAAACACAAGTCTTTTTCTGATCAACAAGATAACGTCCAGAGACGTATCTGACCTACCTATCTTACAGATGCTGTATAAAAATGATCGGATTGGCAAGTAAGGCTTGAAGCTGACAGTATTTAAAGAACAACATCACAAAAATTAAACCAACATGGATGAAGTTTTTAGTAAACTTAGGAATTGGAAAGCGCGCTCATCCTAGAAAATTGTGAGACACTGACAACGGAATATTAAAATTCGTGGTGAACAGCGCCACTGAAGATATTTACTTCAATTATTTTGAATCAGTTTTCGAGTTTTATTACTACTGGTGGTTTAATTAGGCTTCAAGCGTAAAAACACTTACACAAAACGTTGTGTTGCATGTTCTCACACTTTCCAGAAAAATGAATTGACCAAGGTAAAGTTTTATAATTTTATCGCGCAAGAACAGTAAGAAATTGATGGGCGATTTAGAATGCTCACTCGTGCTGCAAAACCTCGACAGCTGGGAGAAAACTTAATGAAAGCGGAAATGCTGCCCTACTTAAACTTTGAATACACGGCACAACTCAGAAATGTCTCACCATATGTCCTACGATCGGTAAGCGAACCGTGCTCAGACAAAGTCAAAGTATGAAAGCTTACCAGGATCGGGAGATATGCATGTGATAGACGGATCGAAGAATAGAAGTGACCACGAGTAGAATGTGATCGACTGTCCAGTGGAAATGGCACAATATAGGAATTGTGTTGGGCCAAACTGGAGACAAACGGTCTGTTACTGCTGATTCTGCACAAGTGGGGATGCGAAGTCCGGTTAAATCGAGCACACGTAGGTCTAACTTCATTGTGCCGGACTCCAGTTTAGGATCAATCATCACTTGGAGCTGAGGTAAACAATGAAATGAATGAAACAGTAAGATAAAGTACAACAGAAAACCAACGAAAGTCAACCGTTTCTCTACAGGTATATAACACTTGTGCCAATGACCTCAGTTTCCGACACATACATGACATCGGTCTTCACATCAACACAGATTTTTAACCGCATTTTTTTTTTAAAAAAAAACATTAAACACAATCTTCCTTTTGGTTAGAAATCATCATTAGTCCAGATACTTGCTTCAGTCGATAGTACAGTTTCGAATCAGATGCTTGGGAGACGAGTTTGTTGTTCACAGTGGTTTGAATTCACAATAAACACGATCAAGGTAAACATTCAAAGGTCCAACTATTATGATGCACGGGTAACCAGATAATCTGGAAACGGACAAAAAACTATCCCCCTCTGTGGTTCCTCCAGGGTTCTCAGGTAGATATACTTTGGATCGCCGGAAAAGTCAAGAAAAAGGCAAATGTGAAACCAATATCTTCTTACTACGAAGTTAATTCCTGGGTTGCGCACCACAATTTTTCCATTAGTGACATCAAATTAACTCAAAACGGGTTCGATGTGGCAAGCGCTTGAGTGTCCCATTCCAAAAGTTGACGAGTAAATTTGAACAAGCAAATGAGGGTGTTTCGAGTGTAGCAAGACTACTTGTCAGAAGGCATGTTGTTGGACATTCCCAACACACATGCAATGTAATTTACAAACGCTGTGAAAACTTTTCAGACAACTGTTAAAAACGGACGTACGGCAAATATCACCGTTGCAGAAAAACTAGACATTTCACCTGCTTACGCAGTAGGTATGTTAAAACTGGTATGAAGTATCAACGCCGAGCATCGTAAAAAATGACATAACTCATCCCGGTACGGAAAGGTCAAGTTAACCAGGCTTGAAAACGGGGTTAACATCAGTCTCTTCTGGCAAACTTCGTTTCAGAAACCAGATCAGCAGGATAAACGGTCGAACGTCACAAGACCAAGGGTACGCAATGATTTCTGTGTGAATCTGACACGGAAATTACGACATCGACAGGAGCGTCCACAGAAATTAAGGATATGTCTAATCAGATCCAACAGAGCAGTTCAGGATTGAAGAGATAAACTTTGTCTCTTTTGTTAGTTCTACTCCACAGTTTTTGCCAGTTCACAGAGCAATCAGTGGATCAGGTCAGTACAGTATTGTCTGCTAACCTAATTCGGAGTGAATTCAAAAAATAATCCCACAGGTGATGATCACATAAGCAACAAAGAGCAGGAATCAAAAATATGTAATTAGAAAGTTGGTATGAAACACATAAGAAAAATATAAGAGAAAATGTCATAAAAAGCGATTAACACACAACCCCCTTCGTTTAACCGATATTAAGGTTTCAAGAAAGATGACGGTGCGTGATGATGAAGATGTGAACGGAGAAAACAGTCACGTGATCCATTTACGGACTACACACTATTTCGTTTACCATTCGTATGAAGGAAGATAGAATTCTTCCAGCAACCAGATAGAAGATATGAGTTCTGTGAGTTTCTTTCTCTGCGATCTTCCACAAAGTCAGCTAGCAGAGTTTGCTTTGTTTTTGTGGGAAAATTAAGTACAACCTTTTAAGAAGTGAGCTTACGTGAACAATGTGGAACAGCACGTGATTAAATTTTTTTTAAATGCACTGAAAATTCCACTGTCACCTAGCCTCCACTGTGAGTGTTGCAGCAGCCCATAAACGTCGTCAAAATTTGGCCTCGTTCTGGCCTAGATAACTGTTTTGCGAAATCAAGTTCAAGTCATTAGACCGAGAAATCGATACCGAATACACAGGTTGAATGGCTTCACATAATTATACGGGAACAATAAACACCAGTTTTTTTCAGCAAATCAGAATGCTACTCCTTATGGTTTGATACTGAGAAGACTAAGCCAACAGCTACACCAAATCAGACGCACGTTCAGGTGACGGAACCACCGACGCACTGGCATGATAGCAGCATACTATCGAACTTACTACTTATTGGATTGAAGTTCGACGATTTAGATTATTTCAGACTGAACACTACCCTCATTCGATCACAGTGTTTGCATTCAGATAAGTCATTCAGCCGACCCATTTCGAAAGGAAATATTAGACCCGAGTTTCACTCTTATTGGAACTTATCGGTAGTGCGTATTCTTGTCCGGGACGGAATTTGCATTCCAGTCCTCATGTTTGTGAGACTGGTACGTTAACCGCAACGCCAGCAACCTCAGACTAGGCATGACCGACCAATCACATTTAAACATTCAACCGTAACTTTGTACGAATAGTGTTCAGATTGCCGCACCGTCTCGATTGTAGACACTGTAACTGTCCTGTTAACTTCAATCGATAACCCCATGATCAGGAACTTCTCAGTCAGGACTTTACTGAACCAACTTACTGATTGTGAGAATATACGAAAGGGGGAGGAAACAGACGAAAGCTGAAAAATTGAGTGAAACTTCTGCCGGCAAAGACAAACTAGCAATGGAATCAGGAGCGTGCTCATGCATGTGCTACGACAGATCGATGCAGCCACGTGTACTCGTGCACGAAGATAATAACGAGGAACGCAATGATAAAAAAAAGTCTATTCTGAACAGCACAGTGATGAAAGCCTAAAGTGACCAGTAAACGAGAGAACACTGTACAAAGCATTAGAAAATTGAGTTCATTATGGTCAGACCTACCGTATCCAAGGGTTGCAGTTGATCAAAGTCCTTCTGAAGTACTCTATGCTGTAAACAGACATCCATCTACAAGAGTGATGGGTGCCGAGGACAAAGTGTAAAAGAGAGATGAAAAATCAGGCGGAACAAAGGCAAACACTGCATGTAGAACTGTCACAAAAAAGAGATCATTCTGAATGGAGCTATACAAAAGCAGGGTGACAAAATTGCATAAGTATATTATTCCGCACCGATATATACAGAACAAACACGTTAAGACAAACGAATTCAAAGTGGATTTCAGCTTTTACATCAAAACAAACATAACAGTCCATATGTAAGACGTATGGCGTTATTAGATCGTGAAAGCCCAAGCGACAGCAGCTGAAGCAACTCAAATTTGAACCCGTAATCACAGCTGTCCGTACAGTCAACTTATCTACTTTCTCACTATTCGTTCTCTCATTCATGGTTTAAAAATCGCCGACAGACTATATCGCCATCTACAATCTATCTAATTGAAGCAGGCTAATCGACGAAGGCAACCATGATCGAACATCAACGGTTGACATAAATCGTTCCAATGGACTAATCACGTTTGTAAGTCACAATCAGCACTGTCAAAAACGATGGTTAGCTGAGAGATAACCATAAAGAAAAAGCAAGCTCTGGAGAACAAGAAAAAAAGGAAGGAGAAGACAACTGCTAACAGTGTGGAAACTCATTTACCATCAAGGTGGTTTCTACAGCTAGCAAACAATCCAGTTATAAAATAACTGTGAAGCGTCATCAATAAGACAACCTTCATACGGCCCTCACAGCTCCACGTCACTAAATGCACTTACTTCACAGACAACTCGATCAAGCAACGATAACGTTCACACCACTGAGTTCGATTAACCGCCATCTCAACTAACGTCTCTAGCCATCTATTTTGTGAGTCCTGACAGCCACAGCCCAAGAGACGAATCCAACTTATAGTTACCGAACTCTTGGTGAACGAATTCATTTCTCTATGTCAAAACATCATCTGTCCACCTCACGACCTTACACCAGTTGGACATAACATCGGAAAAGAATGCTCGATGTAACAGACGATTAACTGACATTCTTAGTTTACGCGTTGACTTACATGGACGGACTGTGGACTCAATCGCAAACGGTTTGCCAGATTGACTTTGAAGTGTTCCACTAACAGACGTTTGTCTAGACGTACACGGGCACGGCGATTTGTTCTGGCTACTGAAGCACTGGGAACAGAGTCTTCGGGTAGGTCGAGTTCGAATACGCACAGCCTGAAACAAACAGGTGAAGAAAACCAAGAACGGTAACAGATGCATAACGTGACCTAGTGGCGACCAGAAACTGATGTCTACTGACCACAAGTGTGTTTGTAATATTACTACGTCGGAGCACCGCGTGAACAAATGAACAGTCAACTAGCGGATTATACGAAATCACAATCGAAAATGTTTATCAGCATGCACAGCCCAAGCTCCGGGAACACTGTAAAATTGTGAACACATTTTTTATCACATCCAACAGATTTCACGCGTCGTGTATTGAGCGATAAACGGTAAGTGGATAGTGCACAGTGTGAGCTTCAGTGATGAAAAGTTGGCAAAATAGCTTTATCTACACAGGATGATGGGAGGGAGGGAGTTAACATGTTCCCTTTACTTTCGGGTTGGTCGAATGTCGCACAGGCTGCGACAGGATAAAGATTGCTGTGCATTTGACTGTAAACGACTGTACACGTGCAATCAAATAGTTTGCAGTTACGACAATCAAGACAGTATATGCACACGGTGGCGATTACGCGCACACTAATCGGCGTATAAGAGAGCGGTCAAATCTAGTGGTATGCTGCACACACGTTTAATTGCAAACATCACTCATTAGAAGATAACGTAAACGCAATCGAATGTATAACAGCCTTCGGAAGAGCAATAAACCCTCACGAAATGAGTGATCTTGTCTTGACCGTAAAATGCACTAGCCTATCCTAGTGTATGCTTATGTGCACACATGATATGGAGAGCTGACCTGTTCGAATGTGATGTTTCCAATAAAAAGTGCATTGTTATTGTAAAGAACTGGATAGCTTAGTGTCGCTCAGGCTGCTGTTCTCGTTTTGTCGACATAGTAGACAGCAAAGACTGATAATGTGTGACTATCGTTGTCTTCTGAAGTCCACCAAGGGGAAGTTTCATAAATTATGGATACGCCACCTTCTAGCCGCATAAAAAATATGCAACTTGCGACCGTTGGGTCACGATACTGCATACGTCAACAAAATGTCTACCGCACCGAGCAGTAATCAAGAAGTGGGACAGTGAGATAAACACATAAGTTGGTTAAGTGACATGGGAGATTACGGAAGTCGGTAGATAGCGCCAATCAGGTTGGGGACTTCGTGATCACTCAACTTGTCGGTTAGAAATGTCACCCGACATAGCAGCAGGCCACAACAGATAGCGTGCCTGCATTTACAGCATTATCAATCTTTCTAGTTAATCTGAATTCATCCGTTTTTGGTTCCCACTGCTTTTGTTTTATACACAATACTTATAATCATTATAGCGGTGAACGGTGGCTTCAACGAAATTGCCGGCTGGTCAGGCTAACAGATGTTCAAAAATGAAGACGAATTAAGAACTGACAGTCGTGACATTAAACTCTATTTATCAGTACTGCCGATATTATCTGACTATTGTCTGTGTTGCGAAGATATTGGATGGTGACGCACCCCAATGACCTATTGGACAAAAGGGGACGCTAGAATGAGTAGACTAACGGTTACCTGTGTTAGGTAGGTAAGTGGAAAGAGGCCTGACAAACAGCAATCACGTGGTCCTGCACCACTGAGGAATGACGTCTGCATCCTGCAAAAAAAATAGTAGGCTACCATCCACAACGTCGTGTGGCACAAGCCTTTTTCTAAAGGTTTTGGTTGAGAACTCAAATCGATTTTCAGTCCAAGTTTGAGCGTCCCAGGGATAGTTTATCCAACACACAGCATGGAACTGTGATATCTGAAAGTATACGGTCGGTTAGGTCATAAAACAGGATTAACCTAACAGGCTCCACACAGTATCTCTATTGAATCGGTTAAGTTAAAAGATAACAATCGGCGTGGATTTTTCAGGAGGATTCCAAAAAATACTTTAAGATTGATTAATCTGACTCACATAGTGAGGTCGTGTCATGCTCGCTTCACAACATGTTACCAGTTTTCTGACGTCATTCGAAGAATCCCGGTTATTGATGCAGACATCCGGAGTGCTACCGCCCTGAACTCTATCTTCAGACAGGGTAACATGTTTATCTCAGGAAATTGACCGATAGTTTCTCGCTCGAGCGAGCTCCACCAGCTACTTCGTCATTGTCCTGATCAACTAGTGTCTCATGATTGTTGATCACGTGAAGAAACCTTCAAATCTTTGGTCAGCTTTATTCCTTCTCAATTCTACTAAGGATATTTCATCGCTGGCAGACTGAAGGTGATTGCTGAGGATTCGCCTACTGACCAGTTATTGACGGCAAAATTGAAGACCTAGTCAAACAATGTCCCAACTGCCAGCATGCAGCCAACCTATCAGCCAGGTAGGATATCTTACCGTAGCCCCCACTCAATCTATAAACCAGTTCCTCCGTTGTCTTTTGAATAGCCAATTCCACGTTCACTGCAGTTATTAAGGTGGAATTCAATGTCAATCATAAGTATGCACACACCATTCTGCTAACGTTACCTTTATACAGTCTCGGCTGGAGGTGTGGAATTTCCGTGTTTTTCCGAGATTCTCGAGTCTGCCATGTTTACTACTACGTGTACATGATTCGTACTACGGATTACAGTGCGATAGCCGCTTGCACTTCTGCTGATCACGTGGACAACAACACGGGTAATACAGAAAACATTTCAACAATAGTGAGAAAGACTTTAGCAAGTAGGTTCAACTGGTGGCTAGGCTGACGTCAATCTCTTTAATCTCACTTTTCCTTACTTTGAAGATAGTGCTGCTAAAATTATTTAAAACAGTTGCTCTGCTATGTATCCATAGAGTTTTACTTCTACGTGAGTACCTACATGAAATCAGCAACAATTTTGTAAAAGCATCTGTTTACATACAGTGACCTCTCTTAGATATGCTAGGCATGGATGTACCTGACCGCAACAGGTTCTCAATCGGTATAGCTATCTGGATCAACGCATTACATAAAGTCAACCGCCACTGTAAAGTAGCAGGAGTGTCAGGGTGTCATACAATAGACAGGAATATGACTGCCCGTCACTGGATGGCGCTTACAAGAGCGGAATGGGAAAAAATCGTAAAAAAACGTTGTTAACCAAGAATCTGGCACGTACCGAGAAAATTGCGATTTGCACAATGCTATGCAATCAGCACAACAATCCACAGACACAGCAGGTAAGTCTGTTTCAGTTGCATCTCCAACTGGAACCGGGACTTCATCCACATGCATGCCGGCCAACAAATCTGTGGTGAGCAGCGTCGGACGACGCACGTGGATATTTGAACTGGAACACGAGATGTTTGAGGTGCCTTTCAACGACTGATCAGCTTTGATAAGCTGATCCAACTGAGATTGCGAATTGCTACGTCGTCGAGACGACACAGGTGAGCTGAGTCGGCTGGACTGAAATGAGGAAGAAAACCGAAGACCCGTGGGAATTGGACTGCCGTGATGTGCCGTGACAGAGCAACCGGAGTCAACTGGACTGGTATTGCTCGCGGTCACGGACGGGTTAGCGTTATTGAGGGGGCCAAATACGCAATTCTTCGTCCGCACTGAGAAGGAAATAAACAAAGAAATCAAATTGGGCGAGATGCAGGTGACCCATGAAGTATAGGTGAAGAAGACTGAAATCTAAATAAATTGAATACAATTTGCTATTGTGATCACACACGCGCTAACTACAGCCTAGTTATAAAATCATAAACAGCATATAATCCTACTAATCGCTCTCTGCCTAAACTAAAATGGAATGTTAGGTCTTTAATTAACGAGGCCGTATGGCTACTGTGGAAAACATGCACCGGATTTCTTGACAACCTCTATCAACTTCTTAGCCAATTACTTAACAAAGTACATAAATCATCATCAACATTTTCAAACACCGTAACACGTAAGTGGATCGCGCCAGTGCGCAACCGTCATACCAACATGGAGAGAAAAGTAAGCTTTAGCTGGAAAAAAAGACAATGAAGGAAGGTTGTCTAAGTACTAAAATCAATTATGTCTAAATCCAAAAATTTAACACTTTGAAAACCGAGCCCCGTCAGTGACACAACGTCTTTATGGCTTTCACTGAAAATAAATGCACAAAATGTTTTTTATCATTGGCTTGAATTTTTTCCTCACTCACCGCCTACTCCTCCTTTGAAAGTAACGTGATTGATGAAATAATTATGTCTAGATGAAGGCCGCTTTGCGCATTCATATGATCGACTACCGACGGCCGAAAACATTCTTGGGCCATACCGTTTCGAACGTACGTAATACTTCACAATGATATATATATATATATATATATATATATATATATATATATTTGTACGCATTTTTTGTTATTCCCGTGTTACCTAGTATAGAAACATCACCGAGCTGTCGTGAAGTCGCTACTAGTTTGCCTTTACCTCGAAATGTTAAGTTCTGGTGATTCCCAGTCGATCTCCGAAATGTACGTAGATCAGGTTCTATGTGTATATTACTTTTAAGAAAACCTGAGTATGTATTACGCGTGCGCATTACGTCAGTATTCGTAGCTGACCGGTGTGGGAGACATTGGAGGAAAACAGGATGTGGGAGAGTACAAGCAAACTTGTGGTAAGATCAAGTTATTCGCTAGTGCACATACACACACAAATAAACGTGGCAACAGCACTCAAAAAGGACTACTCACCTAACCAGTCACACCAGCTAGCAGAGTCGCCGCTAGCCGCAGTTTCCATCGGTTCAAACAGATCCTTGGTCACAACAACTATATCGTTATCGTCTGGCTCCAGTTTCGTTGACGATGCAACAACGTCGTCCACGTTCAACGAATCCGGGTCAGCGTAAAGCAAACGGCGTTGAAGGGAAAGCAGTTTGACTAAAGATAAATGAAGAAACATTTCCATCATGCTGACAGAAACATGTCACCTTTATGTGGCAGTGGTGTAATTTTTTATGGAAAAAGGGAAACAAGTCGTGGGGTGAAACTGGATTGAAAAGCATTAGATAACTTACAAAGAAAGGTTAAGGAACCTCAGTCTAAATCAGTCATTGGAAGAAACATGACTACCTGCCTCGTGAATCAACTTACATGAATAAAGTCGAGTGAATTCCACCAGATCAATCCCTTGTTTCAGCCACGTGGACCAAGAACAACCCCACCGCATAGTAATTAGAGGGCTCGATTAGATTACGGAAAAGACTGTCAAATTAATGTCTCTCTGGTTGATTAATGGCATCATCTGCTTGGTGACTTTCTCTATAACGCACAACGCACAGGTATGTGCAAAAAACTGCAGTGAATGAGTCGGGTGTTAAGGAACAAGGCGCACGCTTGTTTATGAGGTTTATTGACGTGACGGAAGTCCAGTTCTGTCGAAACTGAACAGTTCCTCCAGAACATACCCCTTCACAGCATGCTTTCATAGCTTCGGCGATTTGTTCCCAGTGTTCGTTAGGATCACTCACTTGACTCGAACTGGACAACTTGTGCACCAACGCCCTCTGGTAAGCGCTCTTCATGTTCTCATCGTTAGAATGCTTTGCACACCGACTGCACACAGGCACTCAGAACCTACTGGAAGATGCTATTCTATAGCTTCGAAACAGCTCCAGAGACGGTGATTTGTGCTGGGCTCACAATCAGAGCGTAATGTTTACATGACGTGTCCAATTTGTGTGCATCGAGTTGTGCTAAAACCGCGTCTAGTGAGAAAAACAAAATCCCGTAAAACCACACACGAAATCGTACCACAAGTCGCATCAAATGATTAGCTTATCGTTAAAAACAATAGTTGAAGATTACACGATACAGTTAACAAGTATGAGAAGAATGCAAGTAGTTCAAGAGAATGAGAACGTTTTGTGAATAGTCGCCGCCAAACCAAAATGAAGAGTGTTATGTGGAAGTCAGACGACTAAAATATGACTTGAAGAAAGCATACATACCTTCCTCTTCGCTCGGCAGTTCCAGCGAGACCTCCACGTGGAACAGATGTTCATCAATCACTGACGCCATGCGTCGTAGACGGCAGGCTGCAGCAATTGTCTTGTCCAACGATAATCCAATTTGCCACCGGCCTCGTTTCGCCTCACTGAATTGGCTAGCAAGGATGTTGCCATCCTTGAGCCGCTGTGCAGGTGGCGGTTCAGCACCGACCTCATCGAAGCGCGCACCCAAATCTACATAGACACGTGCTTGATATATTTTGCGGTAGCAGTAAGTGTTGCTCAAATCAGCCACGCTGTCCGGGAACAGATCGGCTAGAGTTCTGTCTGCAGTGTCACTTATAACAGCCGACCAGTCAGGCAATCCAAGACTGGTAGCATAGGCTCGGCAGGGTCCGTATGTGCAAGCGCGATCAGAAAGCAGAAGTAAAGGTGTGTCTGACAGGTTGTCCACTTGTTCAGATGATGTTGGACACAAATAAGGTTGATTGGTGTACAGCTGAAATTTAGAAAATAGGTAGCGCGTTGCTCACATAGAAGAGATGCATGAGAAAAACGCCACACAAATTACGTCATTGAAAGGAGCAAGTATATATTTAGAAATAAAAGTAGACAGTAAACCGGTGGTTCTGGGTTAATGACCAGAGCAGTACAAACTTGTGAGAAAATAATTGGGATCTGAATTTCACTATGCAACGCGACAGCTACAAAATCAGTCCGCGCTGGAAACAGCTGATACAAAAACGTAGAACGTCCGACAGACCAGCTTATGAAAATAAAACAGAACCACAGAATTTACTCTCAGTTTAAGTGATGTGCAATCTACGTGATAACCACAGAGGCATCAGTTTGGTTTCAATTGCGTCCAAGTTACTCATTGGCCCTATTTTACGTCGGCTCATTAAGCCCAGGGAAAGCCAGATACGTGAAGAGCAGGCAGGATTTCGATCCGGTCGAGGGTGCACTAATCTTATTTTT
>LUCH01002947.1:37699-60526 GCA_013368495.1 Paragonimus heterotremus
AGTTTCAAACTTCTTAGTTGCGTTTTCTTCTAGGATATTCCACGTCACTGTTGAGTTGAGCGGCGGCCCGAGCCCCAGTACGGTTCGGTCAGGCTCATGGCTGTGATGATGATGATGATGATGTGCAATCAAATCAACCCAAACATTAGTCAATAGCACAAAAATAATAATCATTCACAAGATGGGATTTCTTAGTGTAAAAAGAGCAATGCTCCGAGACTGAGTTCAGAAGGCTGAAAAAATTCTCTTAATGTTCGACAAAAAATGAGCAAGGATAGTTAGCATCAGTCAGTCGGATCGGACCTAGTATGAAGGCAGCTTGGCTCTCGCCCACTACGAGCTGCATCATTACGTGTGCACTGATTCAACAGACCAAGGTAAACCACGCAAACTGTCGTTGTACTCATTGTCAGTTACTTTCCTGTACCAATCAACCGAGCACTCCTTGTTGGACACTGAATACTAAAATGTGGCATTCCATCAAAATGTGGAGGGAGGGATGGTCAGTCACGATTTTATTACAAGAGACCAGAATAATCCTTGGTGAGCAGAGACTCAATGACGACCGGCTCAACGATAACATAGGCATTCCCATAGTGCAGTGATGGTGATTCAGTTTATGGATAAGGTGGCAGGTTCAATGAAATAGATGAGAAATCGATGATTCGAACTATCAGGAATTAATGTAAGAACATCCGATACCAATATTGTCCGGATTGATTGGATATTAAGAGACAACAATGATTCTACCGACCAACAAGACTGTACACAAGAACAGAAGTTATCTTACACCGAGAACGTCGCCTTCTTCAGGACGAATTCAAACAGATTGTGCCCCAAAAATCGTTTAACTGTGTGCAGCAGGTAGAATAGGGCGTCTGGCCAGACAGACAAAGTGGATTTATCAGTTAAAATGTATCAGCCAAGGAATAACTGGTATTGCACAATGATGTAACCTTGTACGGTAGTAGTTAGGTTCATTCCCCTTCTCTCTTCCTATATAGGGTTTCTGGCCTTCACGGTTGTGTGGCAGTAAGGCACCAGTGTGAACCATTGATGTAATTGCTGTTTATGATGATGACGATGATGTACGGTGACGAACTGTTTGTAAGTTAATCAGCCAGCTCGAAAACAACCCAATATGGACATCCTTATCCTAAGCTAGAAACAGTGTAATCGTCATCCGATTACACTGCGGAAACATCAGTGTGATCGACGAATTACTTTTGAGTCTCTACCGATGTACCACTTAACATAGCCTCCAGTGGTTGAACCGGGACTTATCAATCCGCATTCTACATACAAATCCATTGTCAACTTTGCTGTGTCACAACATGGTTGGAATCACAATGAAGTACATAAGACGAGGGTTGGCTGCATGAACGTTATTCAACAAGAGCCACATAATCAACCGGTACTAAGAAACAAGGAATAAAAAATAACGAATTGTCATTTTTTGTCCAGACAAATGTATACAAAAGCACAAGCGGATGGTGAGAGCCGTGCCTCTCCTACGTCCTGTGCCAACCGTTCCAGTCCACTTTCTGTCCAACAGTGTATCATCAAAGGATGGAAATTAACAATTAGTGTATAGAGGTAATTTGCTTTAGCTACTTCGCAGTTTAAAATAGCAGAGGTTCACAGGTGATATATGTACAAATTCGTATTTTTGACCTGTAAAACTATGACGAACGAGAATTGCGTAATAACGAGGTTGAACAGTCATGTTGCAAACTAATATCAGGTTCCGTCTAGTTTTTTGACCATCCGGTTCGAATCATCAGTAATTCCATGCTTGTAGATTGTCATTACCTGGTGACGGAAGAATGAGAAACCTTGGCAATTAACCATTTCTCTATCGCTAGTTCACCTATCCCCGCATACCACAGAACAATCTAGAAAGTGGAAAGCTCACAATGACAAACGATCGTCCCGCACACGAAGTGAATGAACCGCCAAAACCTCATACATCCACTCATAATGGTCAAGAGCCAGAACAACAGGAATTGAGACCTCAGCCGTCTATAACCACAAAAATGATACAGAACCTAAGAGACGGCTCCCCAGTCTTCGAGCGATGTCGTATGCACCTTTAATTTGGGTGCTGCTTGTGGCTTATATCATTCGCGCAATCTATTACATTAATCCAAAACATTTCACCTCATTTAGAAGTAGGTCGTAAGTAACGTTGTGTAACTTGTCTTAGTGTATCTATCAGCTAACAAAAGCAATAATAATAATTCTCTATTTTTCTGTGATAGTGAGACAACCTAATTCAAATGTCGAATTCCCTTTCCAGAGGCGAGGTGATGTGACAACAGACTCGAATATCCTAAATCGGCTGCAACAACTAAACAAAAAATTACCTAAATTAAGCAAAATAAAGTACGAAGAGAAAGTTATATTTCAAGTATTGAACAAAGTGCCCACTTTCAAGAAATGTAGCTTTTTTCACTGTCAGATATACGCTTGTAAGTCCAAACGTGGTACAAATCACAGAACCAAAACCACTCATTTCCTGACATACTGATCATTTTGATGCCTGTTAGAACGTCAAATATGGCTACACAACAACTCTCACATCATTAATTATTCAGTGCTAAGCCAGCTACCCAACCCTAATGAAAAAAAGCTCAGTAATTGTCGTCTGCTGTAGGTAAAATGGGAATAAATGAATATATACCAGCAAAATCAATTTGTAAGCAACATATCTCCTATACACAACTGTGGATTTTTCAAACATACCTGCCAAATGTTATGCATCAAGTGATGTACAGTGGCAGAGGAGGCGAGCCAAATCTTTTCAGCCGGATAGACAAGGTTCCGTACGATATCTACTCGAGCCACGCGCAGGGTTATGCCTGGAAACGAGCGTGTAAGTTTGCACATGTTTAGAGAGGGGAAGAAAATGAGATAGATTATTTTCCTCAAAAGCATCATGGTATCGAACAACCAGCATAAAAATTGTACACAATGAACTCTTTCGATGGGCGTCTATGTGAGGCCCACTAAAGACCAATCATTCAACTACCCAAACCACATACAGAGGAATGATGATGGATAGACATGCAGTTCCAGGTGTTTCTTGTTCAAATGTATTTAGCCAGATTACACAGCAATTCCACTTAGAACAGTACAAGGACAACGAAACTAAATGGGACGTGATTGAATAAGCTACCAGCGCATTTTAAACAAGGTGGAATAAGGGAATTACGAGTAAACAGCCAAACATTGTAGAACAATTGTAACACGCTCTTTGTGAACAGGAAAGAAGGCAAATAAAAAACATAGGGATTCTACAAATCTCAAATCAAACGACGAAAATCCGATAGAAGAATGTCGAAAAGGATGTGAAAATGAGGACCTGGGCTCATTGGCAATTAAAAAGAACTGCGATTCTAGGTGCATCGTTCAACTGAGATATTTACTTAAAGAATGGTCTTATATAGAGGTTTTTCCTGAACAGAAGTGTTTCTTCCTGAAAGAGACACTGTATAACAGCTCACACGTTCAAAAATATATCAGCGGGTCTGGACCCGGATTATTTCGAGCCCGACTCAGTTTACACGCGTAGATAGAGTGGGCTTAGTGTAACATGCATTGCTGGCACATATAAGCCAAGATATTCCCACTTTTTCGCTTTAGCAACCTAGCGCCAAAAAAGGCAGTACACGTAAATAATCGTCGTGATCACCCAGAAAACGACTAGTCCGAACGTTTCAGTTCATGTATAACTACAGAGACAGACAGTCAATGCTAGACAGAGTTGGGATAGCGGTAAAAGATGATAGTAAAACGCTTCCCACTTCGTGCCAAGCAACGACACTAAAAGACAAGTGGCACGGCTGGTGTGCACCAGATGATAACTTATCCAAATCTAGAACGCGAAAGGAAATCGATACACGTATGGGAAGAGTCGGCGTTGTCAAAATTCAACCCACTGTCGAATTCACTATGCTCACATACATTGAAGAATGAATTACATGTGACATCCAGGTATTAGGTTAAACAAACAAAAACATATAAGTAAAGATTCACACCTTTGGGTTCGTACGAAGGCCATGGTGTCATTTGGCTGGACTGTGAAGGAAAGAGATATGCCACGCTACCAGGCACGTGGAGACGGTGTTCGAGCCAGAGTTTGAATGGATAGTGTCGTTTATTCTCGCAGAACTCACCGACTGTGACCAGACTGTTAGGATCGGAACTAATCGCAGTCGGTTCCATTGTACAAACGGGAGAGGAAGTATCGGAAACCTATGGAACAAACCCGTAAAAATTGTTAGTTACAAACCAATCGGTTGAAAATATTCTAGATTAAATTGTTCTACTATAAAATCATTATGGCTCTAAAAAAGAAAGCACAATATTATCAGTGTTATCGTCCACATGTGTGATTCCTGAGCTTGATTTTCAAAACACCATCAGAAACTGAAAAACGAAGGTTGATCCAATTAGCGCTAGAGTGGAAGTTGTGATACCAAGAATTTCCTAAGGACTAGCAGAAAATAGCCGGGTATGTAGGGGCTTTAGATTTCCAGATCGTGCTCGTGCATGAGTAAGCTAGTAAACACGATTCCCACTTTACACATACAAACTGAACGGGGTACACAGGTACGTTGATATTCTTTGAAGACTCGTGGGTGATGGTCGGGTAAATATGCCACTTTGTGAATGTGAATGTCAGCGTTAACTGAGTTCAAAGGATTTATGCTTAAACGGAAGATGCACGGCCAGCAGGTATCGATTTTAGGTGCAGATACCGGAGCAGCACAGCCTGTTTGCTCGCACTTATACCGATGACGGCAGTCGTCTGATAGATCGAGAGGAAGCTCTTGAAAGCGTCATCTATCGTGATTTGTTGGTCAATATCGCCTAAACACGAATCGACGTATAGTTACGTATTATTAGTAAGGTATTTCAAGCTTTTAAAAACGGTAAGTGACGTCTTACTCGTTGTCGTTACCAATGTTTGGGAAGCTCTCAAATCCATTATTTTACTACAAACTATTGGGATACTCGTTTTGATTTAGTCTTTCGGATTTGATGTCAACACATCTGACGTATGCATCCTCCCTTTAGCAATCAAACGGCAAACTAAACTGCAACAAGATTTTCGGAGACACTCAATTTCACCTTAAACTGATTAACTCCTCGAGATTTACGGAAAAAATCAAACGATTTTTTCATTTGGATTTTTGCCAACATTGTATCGAATACCAGTTTTTATCGCCTTTTTTTCAGCTCTATGCCGATCGGGGATCGCGAATTTCACTGAATGCATTTCTACAGTTCAGAGCATTATCATAAAATACCAACACATACTGCTGCCCCGCACTTGTATTTCGTGGTCCCTACTACAGGTGCTGATACGATTTATCCCGGAGGTCGAGCCATTTTTCCTCTACTGCGATTCAATTAGTTCACTAGTTGATATCTCCACTCCGGATGACCACGCGGGTCACTATGGGAACAAGATTCAGAAAGAGGGAATAATGCCCCCCCAACATCGATCTGTAATGAACAGACTTGTGGTTGAGCAAGTCTATCCGGTGAACTATTTACATCCAGTTCGAATGTGAAGTTTCTGGGTTCTCAGAGTAACCTCAACCGATAAGGTATTCACCACGTACGGACGGTTTGTCTCTGATGCTGGTTCGACTGCTGTCGAAGCCTATAGTTAATCCTTGCTCAAGTAAATGAGTCAAAAGAGCGGACGTGAAATTGCGATGTACGGTAAGTCAATTTTCATGGTTCGAAAACATTCTGTTCGTGCAGGTACAGTTAACAAACCTGCAATAACTGACCATCATTTACTCTGTTACATAACACAATAAGAGCGTGATTCTCGTAGGAATGGTGCGGCTGTTTGTCAATGTATAATCAAACAACTCTGGACCATTCAGTCAAATGTAAAGCGACGTGTACCATATGCCGGTTGACAGTTTACTACGCCAGACACCTAGCCAAGACCATCAACAGCTGGGGGAAGTTACAACGCGATTCGGCAATGACATGACCACGAAGTGTGAGGACCGCCACTTGTCCACTGAGTAAAGATGGAAAGTGCTCACTGTCTGACGAGGGATGTCCTGATCAATGGTGCAGCAGAACGACGCAAGCAATAGCGTGCACCGACAACCCGGCCAATTAGTATCATTCAGCTAACGTTCAAGGGGTTTTCGCTAACGCCACGAAGGTGGCCATATGAACGGTGAGTAATACTGAGGTGAAGTCGTGACATTTCTATCTGAGAATCTTATAAACGTAACAGCCTAATGAGGAGTTACCAGAAACGTGACCGTTACGCTTTTGGTTCTACGACATAGCAATCTAATACTCCCGTAGTCTTCCTAGAATTCTTCACTATGTTGTTGCGATGAAAGATGACTGGAGTCAAAACACCAGATCCTTGTGCACAAATTCGATATAAACCTGAAGATAACGCGGCAAAAAGTCGTTCAATAAAACACGATCGTTATGGTACAACTCATACGTCCCCAGGCCATACCAGAGCTCGCGCTTATGAACCGGAATCCCAGCCCACAACGCAGCGGTGGTTTCTACTTGCACCTCATGTGCGCTTCTGCCTTGTGTTTACGTGTGTGGTTGGCGCTTTCTGTCGTGGAATTTTGCCTGCCATTTCTGGCCCGTTGGTCCGAATTCGTTGAGTGATGGCTCGTCCGGTAGCCCGTGTTGTCCCTAATCCAGCCGCTGTGGGCTTTAGGCATATCTCACCGTCACATCGAGATAGTCTACTATGTGTCAGAATACTCGCGCCTTCGATTTGATCATTCATAACAATAATAAAAGCAAGACTGAAAACTTATGATACGTAAGTAAGTAGGTAATTTTTACACCAACATCCCACACGGATCTAACGAACCTCATAAGATGTTTGACGGGAGGTGTCCCCGTCGCACGAAGGCCCGCTGTGACCATTGGGTGGGAAAGGTCCACAGAACATCTGTTGTGATTCAGCTGTTCCGGTGGCCGGACGATGCCACAGTACATAGTCAGCGGATTTGCCGAACGACTCACTGGAAGTGGCGTACTGGATGATACGACAATGTGGTGCGGACAAGTCCTTGCAGTCGGGTAAAAGAGTCTGAAATGGCAGATTAAACAGAAAGTGGAAATACAAAGATTAGGCTATACTAAGTAGTCATACAAGAAACAAGTCATCATTATCATAGACAGCAATATAGCTGTGGCAACCCTGTACAGAAAGAGAGAAAAGAAGGAAAGAAGAAGGGGCCGAATAACTAAACAAATAACCATGTATATATCCGAACATTCAACATCAAGGTGCCTACATTTCGCAAACAAACAACCAAGCTGTAGGTGGAAGTAAGACGTCATTCGCAAGACAACCTCCCTATGAATTTCATTATCCCGCGCCAGTAAATGCACTCACTTCACAGACAACTCGACCAAACAACGACAACGTTCACGTCAATAAGCCCGGTTAGTCGCTACCTCACTCAACGTCTCTAGCTACTGACTCTGTGAATTACGAGGTCTTCAGCCAAAAAGACCAACACGACTTACACTGGTTAGCCTCTTGGTAAACGACTTCAATCCTCACGCCAGGTCATCATCTGCCCATCTCGCATTTTACGCCAATCGGCAGCAGCGTCGGTAAAGTGCTCAGAGTGACAGACGACTAGCCGGCATTCTTATAACAAGCTTACGATAAACCAATAACTCACTACGAAAGACAAAACAAGTCCGTCTGTGATAACTGGTCTTCATACAACCTATTTCGACTGTGCATATACAACAATGTATAAGTTGACGAACTTGAGGTCACTCGTACAGTTGGTTGGGAAGGTCCCCAAATAATCCAGCGTACTGTAACCAATGGTGTATACCAGTGCTGGTCTTCGAAATCGTCTAATTACCTTCACTACTCTTTTGAGATTCAGTGGAGGAGAATAGTATCGGTGAAGGTGAAGACTTCATACGTACGCATGTACTTTATGTGAACCTTGAACAAGTTACAAACGAATGAAGAGAGCATGTAAAGAATCGTGCTTCAAAGTTCGATGGTTTTGAGTACAAACCGTCGATAACATCGCCCAATACGTCTAATTCATCAAGCGAGAGCACCGACAGTTCGAATGAGCACACACAACTACTTAACGACCTCTTCGTTGCCGCTAAAGACTAAATGTACAGGGTATTAGCCCATCAATTTTAACACCATAAACTCTTTAACAACCGTAACTGGATCAAAAATAGTCTTCGCGTTTGATTAGAATAAGACATGAGTGATGGTCAGATTCATCTAGCCAAGTCTTAAATGGACAATAAAGACAATAATTTCACAACATCCACTTAATCCGATGGAGTACTGTAAACAAACCTTTTCGACGTGCGCATTGATTATAGACAGAAATGCACACGGAGATTTTACTGCGATGTGCAGCCTGCAATTCTTAGGAAATAGTACAACAGCTTTCACATTTTGTAGGGATCAACAGCGGCTCAAGCCATTGTACCCATCGATAAGACGTAAAACAGAAAACAGGTATGTACTGATAACAGAAGTTAACTGAATCTAACAGTTTTTTGATCATTTTTCTAGGGCAAATCTCCTAACAAAATAAAAAAAATTACATAGCGGGTTCTAAAACCAAAAATAATTTCGCTGTCTACGCTAGTGAGGCATCATAGAAAAGTAAACCTACCTCACGAACAATGTTTGCGGCCTCCTGAAGTGTCTGATCCTTATACAGGCTGACCACAGCCTGCACGGTTTGATGGTCTGATGGGGCTCGCGTGTGTGCTTCAAACTAGGAGGAATGTGACAGACGGAAAATAGTCGTCACACAAAACATGCCAAGATGTGGACAATAAAAACTAAAAACGTAAGTAACGTGCACGAGATGGGAGGCCAGATAAACAGATAAATAGTAACGCCACAAGGAATCAAGAGAATGCTCTAGAGCATTACTGCACAACTTTTGACAGGGATGCATTTGACCGGGTAATTTTTAAGGTGTACGATTCACTCGGAAGGAAACAGGGCTGATCCGGTGTGCCAGCTAGTGTCATCTGTGGTATCGAAAAGACGTTCGGTTGTTGGTGAAAGGAAGAGTACACAGTGTTTGCGTACGTTCTGTTTTGCTCTATGGTTCGGAAACGTGGCCTGTTTGCAACGAAGATGCCAACCGAATTGCTGTGTTTGACCATCGTGGTCTCCACCACTCAATCCACATTAAGAGCAATGTGGCAGTTCGCCGGCGCGTATTCCGGAACGCTCGGGATGCGCGATCAATTGGTCAACTAATCACGTTGCACAGCTTGTGATAGTTGGACCACGTACTTCGTTTGTCGTAGCAAGCATTACATACTGAGACCACCAACAGTTGGGTAAAACCACGTGGTAGTCAGGCAAAACGTGGACACAAAATATGAAGACTCTGACTGCTCTATTGAGCAAAGTGGGTAGGTGTCGTCTGGCTGGATGGGGTCCTCGTGACCACTCAAATCGCTGGTTAGAGACGCTATCCGAGATGGCGGAGTGTCGCAGTCAATGGCATACCTGTATCCATACCATTTCTAGTTCTTCCGCTTAGTCTCATTAAGTTTCAAACTTCTTAGTTGCGTTTTCTTCTAGGATATTCCACGTCACTGTTGAGATGAGCGGTGGCCGGAGCCACAGTACCTTCTGGTCAGCCTCCTGGCTGCTATGATAACGATTATGACGATGGTGTGCTAATAATCCGGGAATGCGAATGACACAGCTGAACCTTAACTGGGCGACCTGCGACCTAATCGAGGCGGGATCCCACCAGTCTTGCAACAACACCTTACACTTGAAAAATGCAGAAGCTACCAAAATGACGAACCAAAGCTTGCAATCAGCCCGGAAAGTTCTGGGCTCCCCTTGAACTCTAACGAACTAGAGCAATGTTGTATATGTATTTCAAGTCTCAAAATCAAGTACAACAGAGCATTTCGGAACAATCGTGTTCGTAGTCCGCCAGGGCGTACCCTAGGATAATTTCCACAGTAAAATTGACCAAGCAACGAAACCGTACCTCACTTGAAATGCTGAAATGTTGATTGAAATGAACAAAGTGAAAAGAGATCGGCATCGAAAGTTACAGTTGTTGGTCAGTCACCCCTGCCACGGAAGAGGTCAGATTCCAACACAACTACTCGCACTGGCATCCGAAACGACTTCCAGAGACAAGGTAGATCTGATATGTTCGTTCTAAAACCCATATACTGCGAAGGTGATTACGTCGACTTCCAAACAAAAGATGGTGTGTACAAGCGTTGGCCATTTCGAATAAGCTTAACAGTACTTAGTCTACATGAGATCAAATACACCGACTTATGGTGTACAAATTAAAAATGTACTTTACATGAGCGTCGAAAGTACATGACTAGACTAGAACGTTGTGAAAATCCGCGTCATTGCTAGCGTACGCGGAGCGTTTCACACAAGCGTTGAACAATTACTAGGTTTCACACGTGCACATTATGACAGCATGATGCACTCCACATGACCGATACAATGAGTACGTCAGTAGACAAACACACACCACTTGTGTATTTAGGCACAGAAAACAGACTAGCTTGATAATTGACAGAGGCATCCAAGATAATACAACATTCGCGTATTTCACTCATACAACCAACAAATAATCGATTTTCGCCGACTAAAGGAAGATAAGTACAGAAAAACGGTTAAGAAATTAAGGGGTGCACACCAAAAGATTGCAACGAGGATCGAAAACCGACCTACCTTGCAAACAGACAGTTCTAGCTCGCGCTTTCGCTCAGCGTCAGCTTCTTCGGCTTGGATCGCGCTCATCTGTAAAGAAAAAGAAAACGTTACAAAACACCGGTGGCATGAATCAGCAGGCTAGATGCGATTTACCGAATTCCTAATCATAAAAGAGAGCAACACGGCTGTTACATTTGGATCACTTTTGGATGAAGACTGAGGAGTAAGCGTTGTCAAAGGCAGCGGCTAATAGTAATATTTGAGCTATACTTTAGTGTTAATCCTGTGACTCATATGATCCAGAAGGATTGTCTACTCTGAAGAAGTTGATTGAAATGGTAGTGAACTTGGTCCCAAAACGATGAACACTTACGGAAGCTTATGTTGAACATTCTCCACTTTTGTAGGAAAAGCTCCAAGAGCCCCAAAACATGGTTCCAGCCAGATGTTATGGTGCCTGTTATAGCAGAACCACCGAAGGGATAACGTCTATTTGTGAGAAATAAGCTTGAACAGATACTTGGAGAAGTAGCAAGCGTCATCTGTGTGCAGCTTAGGGAGGATATCGAAAGATCAACCTAAGCGGGTATACTGCGCGTACACTATTTATTCGACTGCAAGACTGAGAACTTACCGAACTGAAAACATGCAAATGAGCTATTCGGTTGGTGGACTTATAGCGTGAACAGTGATGTAGCTGAAGGTCGGCTTTAATCCGCATCTGCAGCCAAATATGTTTAGAATGCACGACCAGTGTTGGCTGAACTATGATATACATTCGTACACTGTCATTCACGACAGAAACAACAAACCAAATCAGAAGGACAGACTTCAAAAACGAAGGCATTATTCATTTCCGTTGAGTGGGCGTTGGAGGCCAGGACAATCAATAATGTTAGCATAAGGAAACAGCACCATACAATGCAACGTTTGCACCACCCCCATTACTGATGTTCTGTTTTTCTGTCATTCTATCCCCCTGTTGGTTACCATACGAAGTGACAATCGCTCAGTACATGACAGCCAAGAGGAGGAGCCAATTGGTAGGAAGTACGCACAGAATGTAAAAAAAATGAACAAGTACTAACCATCTCTCGGATATGTTTTGGAAACTGGTCGGGACGGAGAAATGTCTCATTCACCCGCGGATCCACACGGCGATACATGAGAAAGTATGCGTTTGCGCGATTAGTGTAAGAAGACTGATTCGAACCGAACGTCTCCTCCAAATCGGATTGAGTGGCACGAGTTACCGTCTTATCGTTGAAACAATACCACTGACCATCAGTGAAGGAGCTTGAATGAAACAAAACGGTCATGAGAAAAATAGCCAATAGGAACAAAAACAGAAACAAATTCAAACGAATATACGCAATCCCATGATCAGTGTCAATAATGGTTTAGCCTTGCTAAAGTTAACATGTAGACGTGGTGATCTGTACGAACATAATCATCAAAACAATTTCGTATAATGGTGTGCACCTCAAATCGCTACTTTTAGATCTCCTTGTGTAAGGCAGTTCACGGTAACCGTGGGTGAACATTCTCCTGTCTTCCTGTCACACACACCAAAGTACCTTCACACGTTTGGTTTTGTATAAGCGAACGTCGTCAACAGAACGGAGAGTGTCACCGACTCGGTTATGACTTTTACTTCATTACTAACTATATCTATATTACGATTCACTTGGAATGACAGGATATTTCGGGAAGCGCCGGGCACCACCACTCATGTTCAGCTTCAAGTTGGTAATTTTCATCTAAATAGCAAAACCCAGTGTCGATTTTGTACAAAGAAATTGCAGAGTTATTGATAAGTAACAAGGGGTTTCGCTGATAACTGGGCATCGTTCACAAATGATTGCAGCTTTCACATTCACATAGACTCAACTAATCTCTCTCAAAAAGAAGCACTCTGCTCACAGCTCAGCACCGATGCATATCTTTCTCAGGATGATGACATACTCTGACAACGCTTTTATCCGATAGCTGCGCTGACCACTGTGCCATTGACATAAGGCACGTGAAGCTTCACTGAGTAATCGTATGTAAACGTTCAGCCACAATCACTTGCGTGACAAGAATATGCACTACCGGCAAGCGTCAACATGAGCGCATCTCTAGTGCTTTTTTTGAATAAAAAAGTTGGCTGAAACGTTTACCAGAAAGCGAAAGCTGCGATCAGTAGGGAATTATCTCCAAGTTATATCAACCAAATGCCCTAATACTTACCAGTAACCAAGATATCATCCAGTAGGTCTAATGACGTGAATTTGGCTTCAGAGGTCCTCATCCCAGGGCTATCGATTGAAGGTGGTCGGACAGTTACTATCTCCTTCTAAGGTAATCGGGCTACCCGAGCACTACTGGCAAGCTTACGTGGTCGACAATTTAGTCCTGTGTAATGTGAGGTCAATGCCGTCAAAATGCCGTCAGTACGGCTTCCAAACTGAAATAACAAAGCTTAATCGTAGAACCTGTTGTAGATGGTTAAAATACTGTTGCACGCATTACGCACGCATAAGCCGTTGCATTACTAGTCTCTATTTTGGCACTGGAACATTGCCACGTATACCAGTTTGTGAGCTATTCAACTCAGATGGGTGATACGTCAGATGATCTTGTTGAGTGGCCAGGGAAGAGTTCGTGCAACAACACAACGCCCCATGCTTTTATGCGACTGAGACAAAATCTCTCATTTTATTGCACTTTCAAGAAGTCCAACACTAGGCTTCGTTGCCTAAAGAACACATCGAACACGGGTAGTGTCGGAGGTAGCACCTGTTTGGAAACATCAACCAGATGTAGAAAAACCTTGCGGTTTCCAATGCAGTTCTCTGCTTTGAGAATGCCACCTGAATGGCTCTCAAAACAGCAGACAGAGGATGCAACGACAGCAACTAACACGCGACTAAATTCATTAGCATCACTACGATTATGAAGATGAAATCTTAAACACGAGTAAGTAATTTTATTTAGAAGGGTGGGTGGTGGCCTATGGTGAAAGTTCTCACAGCCGACCTGTCTGACAGCTTCGAAAGCTGGAGACCTACATTGTTAGGCATAACTTGGAAACTTGACTTCACACCTGGTGCACTTACAGAAATAGTGGACAGAACACATGTACGAAATACCATTCGCCAAAGCAAGTTTCAAGAAGTAAACACTAGATAATCAAACAAATCGGCAAACCAAGCGCGAATAATGTGAAGGCGGACAAGAGGACGATGGCTCATGAAGAGCTAACATGAAATGAGTCAGTCATACCCCACAGACAAACGATTCAAGAAGTTCCTCTAAGATAACCAACGAAATCATTAATACCAGTCCCGGAAATGAAGTGTCGAGGTCCAAAATTACTATATCTTCCAGCACAACTGCCTACCAAAGTCAAACGACAGATCAACTTTAAGTCCTCACAGAATGTGATTTGTAAACTCACAGTAACGTCTACTTGACGTCCTCATGCATATACTTAACAAAGGAAAGCTCACATTAAGCGGAAAATGTGAACGTGAGTTAGCACACTTGTGAGATATAATCTGACAGTGTTTGCTTAGGCAATGGGGGTGGTTGAAGTGGAACGATTTAAACTAATGGTGACTGAAACTCAGGTTCAAACCGATACACAGCAGTCAAATTCCAAGCTAAGTACAACAAGTCAACAATGGCAACTGATAACAGAAAAGTACTGAGCAACATGAGCAAAAGCTTGTTTAGGGCCACACAGACCGACAGATGCTGACAGACAAAAAGTTAGTTTTGTTATAAACAACAAATAGCGAAACCTGACTAGACCGAACGAGATACCGACTCGAAGAACACTTTACTTGTGCAACTGAATGAGTGTGTCAGGATAATGTGAACTCACCGAATGTAAGCATAATAATGACCTCCGTTGATGAAACCGGAATGAACCATAATAGAGAACAACTCATAAATAGGTGAGGGTTGAGAGTCGTCAGATGCTTCTGAACGTGTTTTGTTTACAGGCATCTGGTCCTTCGTTGGGGTGACGTCTGTTTGGCTGGCAGATCGATGTGACGCGTTTAATGGACGTCGCGACTTGACGTATACCGTGGAACCTTGGTTATCCGATGCTTCTCTCGCACAGTTGGAAGAGGTCCCATTGGCCGAGGACGAGTTGGTGTTCGAAGCTGATGAACAGGCAGACCGAGCGTCTCCAGTGCCAAAACCGTCATCATCATCGGTGTCAACATGAGGTGGATAGGTGTGGAGAGAGTCCGTGACGTTTGAGTCCATCAGCAAGGCATGCTTACTAACCACCGAGGCGACCGCTCGTTCAAAGGCGAAACCTGACAGTAAACTAGCAGTGATGGTCGGATTGTCAACGAATTCACCGTTCGTGTCCACAGACTCGTTCAGTTCGTCACCCGCGGGTGGTGAACCAAGAGTAGGACTACCAGCATCATATGGACTGTGAGATAAGAAATTTAATATAAACGTAATGAAAGTAAAAGTATTTAAAGTAAACCGGATAGGTAGACACACAAGTACAAACAGCCAATGTGTGGCGACGTGAGTATCACTGCTTCAACCAACCGCACATAAACAAGTGTCAACAGAGGTAGTGATAAGGTCTGATCGCACACCACGGCATTTGCTGTCGTGACAAGTTGCGCTAAAAGTAGTCTGGATAACATTCCCATGTGTAACCGAGACACATATGGGAAACTCGGTTACGAAACCACATAGGACAAAATCCGCATTTTTGAACAAGCTTGCAACAGAAGAAGCACCTGTAAGACTAACGAGAGAGCTAATTACATAACTTAGACACACATGCCCTATTCAATAAAGTAAGCTGGACTGGTTGAAAACGATAAGCGAACATTACAATCGGTGCAATCTAGTATATGGTTGGGTTCAAAAGTCACATTAGGTAGGTTAGAGTTTGAGTGTCTAGAAGAATCTTCGGGAATACTTCGACTAGGTTAGCCACTACGGTCAGTAAATGGATCATTTTGCTTTGCCTGACCGCGCCATCCGACTTATCGTGACTTTGACATAAATAACTATAGGAGGTATATTCAATGAAATTGCTTTTCAGTCCGTCGTGGTCCAAAGGTTCCAATGGAAGAAACAAGTGAGATAAAAACTAAGGTTTACCAGACAGATGGGAGTCATAGCAACCCATATTGCTTATGGCTATATGCATGCGACTATATTTATGTGGCCATAAGCAATATGGGGTTGTTATGACTCCCATTTCTAGCAACATACATACACACTATGTGAATTGTGATAACGTATGCGTACGTACGAGCGTGTGTAGTAAAAAATTTAACGTCGAGGTTTAAAAGATCAGTGCTGCCGAGAAGCAATGTGAAGTCCGGGCGAGAGGAAGCACCACTGACGTCGTGACAGTCGAAGAACAGATAAAGAAAGATCGTGGACGTAGCCAGCCGCTCCCTGCTCTCTGTAGATTTCACCAAAATTTTCCATTTCATGAGCTGCGAAGCACTGTGGACGGTGCTGAGTAAGTCTGAAGATCCAAGTTTGTCAATATAAGTGAAGCGCTGCATATAGATGTGAAGGTAAACGTGCGATCGTATGCATCGATCTCATGATTTTGGCATTGTCACTGTCGCGAAGATGGGTTATATTAGCCCACACTCCACTTAATTTACCTTTGACTTCAATATAAACAGCTGCTCTCCAGAACTCGGCGGGCGACGTTCAAACTGAACAGCGCACGCACGTTCGACTGTTGGACAGCCGAAGCTTCGACATTCAAAGCTTGCTCTGTGAATGGACTACTCTGGTGTTACCATCCGCGCAGGACAGTGCACACTGCGCGCGTTGTAAAGAACTGTAGCAACTAGCTACGGCTTTGGCCACCGCGACAACTAAAGTTGAACGGAACGTCAACACGGGCATGCGGTTTTCCACCGTTCAGCCTTACCTGGGCGGAGGTGCTGTGCCAATAAATGTAGCCTTGAACCGGACAACCTGTAGGAATACGATCCGAAGGTTTGAAAGGCGACGGTTGGACGACCGTAAATTCAGGGGAACGGATGGCAAAACAACTACGGGAGCCATATATCATAATGACGTGACTATATGATGCTGCGAAGACTGCGGCTGCGAATGCGCTGGCAGTCTCGAAGTGGAAGCCCCTCAGTGCATTCCTAATACACTCATAACGAAGAGACAACGACTACGATTTAATACCTTGTTTCCTCACTTGAAACTCATCACCGGAGTTTCCCTATTTCTTGTCATTGCGGACGGATAGGGGTTTCACTTTCAAAAGAGCTTACCAGCTGGCTAGCGACGACCGACCGGACACAATAGCCTCCACTCACACATCTCCAGATTGCACTCTTTTAGGTTTACTTCGAATACGTTTGTGTGAGTGGAGCTTCACGTGTTGTAGCACAATCTACTCGTAGTGAAAAGTTGTGTGCAATCGTCCTTTGGCCTCTGTGACAGATTAATTCAGAAACGGATACTATCAACAGTGTTCGAAGACAGACGGACCGGAGCAATGAGAGCCACGAGAAAGAAATTGTCGGCACCTTCTCTATCCCCACGTGGTACACAGTCATGTTTTTGTGACTGCATGTTATTACAATGCAAAGAAATCCCAGTATCGACCGTAAAAATGTACACAAATCAAGTGGCATCACTGCATAGTAGTAAACAATCAGTATCAACTAGTAATACATCGTAGCTAACGATGAAGCAACCTATGAAACAAAACAGGTACGCGGGTTTTCCAAGTGGCTGTGATCAACAAAACCTTACTAATACATAATTTATGTGAATGATTCGTGCGAGCCTGCAGAACGGCAATGGAAATGGAGGGATAAACCAACACATAAATATTTTGTGATTTGGAAAGTCTAGTTTCTCCCAAAACAATTTGTTACTAGAGATTTATTCAAAAACTTTCGTGATTTCAAATTTTCGTCCCACAGCGGGATGAAACTTAATTTGGGTGAACATTTCTTGTTTTCTGACTATCCTATTCCGCGAATAAGGTGAGATTCTTCAAGGTCAATCAAAATCTACAGATATTGTAAAGTTAAATCAAAACTGACGGAACGCACATCATACACTTTCAAACCGCAACTAATCATAACCTTCATCCTTTGCGATGCAGAATCGGTGATTAATGCAATCTCCAAAGAGCAGGCTTTAAATGAGGACAAACCAATTGGCCGAACCATGACATAATGCCCCTTTTACTGTTTCTCAACCTTCTCTTACTCCTGTGGTAATGTTACGTGTTCTCGACAAACGGTTATTGGCGAACTCTCGTTTATCCTCTCGACGGGTATGTTACAATATGCAGACGCTGGTCTGCTACGTTAACTTCCCTTTGAGAGTAAATACACTTTAAACTGAAAGTCAGGGATATCTGTGTTCTTATAGAGTTTTGGGCATCAGCACGTTCCGTACTACTTGCTCGCGATTCGTACATTGTATGTTCATGAGCCAACCAGTTTTAGTTTCCGTTGACCGTGCCAGCCACTACAATCTGTTCTCGGGGTAAAAATATGTTCCAACGGCATTCTAATTCCGAAGATGTAACTCTCCTGGGTTATGCGGTTAACAGAGCTAGCACACATTCCTGAATCAAAATACAAACACCAATAGTTGCCCTGTGGCAGCCCTGATTCTGTAATATCTACTCAAAGGTAATCAGTTACGATAGTCGTTCCACAAAGGAGCACACAATCTGTTGGGACAATTCATTTATGTTTCCTGGTAAATTCTCTGGGTTCTTTTACAGATAAGTGTGGTCCCAACAGAAAACTGCTGTGCGTCAATAGAGATTCCCTTGTGGAAGTTAACCAACCAAACCTGCTGTCAATCTTACCTGCTTGTTCAGCTTCAGAGAGCAAACGGTCGACCGTTTGAGCATCTATTTGTCAATTGACCTCTGCTTAAAATACAGGCAGTGTCGGTTATGTGGTGCGAATCAAGCTACCATACTGCGAACGTGTGAAACCTAGTAATAGGCCAACGGATACACGGAATACATCGCACACGTTAGCAATGACATGGATTTTTGAAGTACATCAGCTTGGTCACGTAATTCCGAGGCTCACGTAAGCTCCACTGTCATTATGCATACCATAAAAAAGTATCCGATCAAATATGATTCAGATGTCATAAGGCTCGTTTTAAATGGCAGACGATCGCACCCAGGACCTTTGCTTGATACTTTGGCGTCATTACCATCACAGCACTCTCGGAATAACTTTAATCACCAATGAGAACAATTACACTGGAGTAGTATCTTCCCCATGGCATGGGCTATTGTTCGGTCGTATTACGGCTTGATACTCGATTCGTGCCTGATTGTCCGATTGTTTATTTCAATCAGTATAAAGTCAGTTACAACAGCCTCTCGTACACTACGAGGAGACTGCAGTTATACAGTATACTAGATCGCACAAGGACTTACTGTGCAAAGCAGTGAAAGAGAGCATGAACCTTCCGGGGAGAGCTGGAGTTCGATGTATGCAACACGTAAACCGTGGTCGTACAATCTTTAAGCGACCTTACAGCAGAAATGCGGTACAAATTGGCGAACGCGCAAACACACTGGAGGCGATATTCAGGAGAAAGTGTTAATTAGCAGACAATGGTGATGCTGGGCTTGATCACATGCGATTCGGTGCATTGTGTTTCCAGGTGGTCAATCAAAGTTATGCAATAGGTCCTCAATAATCTATATCACTTACGTTTTATCTGACTACCGGCAGAATAAATAGGTGGACATGTACATGCAAGAAAATGAGCGTATGAGTAGTGACTAACAACACTGAAAATCAGTGGACCCCACATGTGTATGGCTAGGAATGTAGCCAACAACTCAAAACGAGGAAACACTAACCTATCCGTTATGGTACTGTTCACGCCGCTGTCTCCATTAGCAGTATCCATTTCCTCGAATTCATCACCCACGTTGTCCAGTACTCGATGCACACGGTTTGATAGGTATTCGGTTTTGGCGGCAGTGCCTGAATCAGACGCTGCATTGGTGTTGTGTTTAGCAGTCACGTGGACATACTCATTTTCGGTCTCCGGGTAGTAGTCTGCTCCATCCTCCTCGCTGTAAGATCCTTCGCCCTCATCATCAGTTGGTTGTGAATCGCCGGTCGGCAAGACCGTAATAAACTCCGACAAATCCCAGCGATCCAACGGGAAAGTGAACCGGTCATTGATTTTGATCCTGTTAAGTGTGGTCAAATCAAACGTGAATCTCATCAGTTGAAGTGTGAGTAGGTAGGGCATTCGGTGAAAGACGCATACACGCTCGGCGTCTCGTTTGGTTTTGCATCGCGAACAGTAGTACTGGTTGGAGCCATCCAAACGTTCCGGTTTGATTAAAGCACGAAAAGCGGCCTCCTGTCAAGCAGACAAGGCAGGGTAAACAAAACAGCGGAGATGTGGTGCAGTAAGAACGGAACATCGACGTGTAGTTAACAGTGACCTACTGTGTTCTACGAAGCCAGCAGTTAATGAAGTTAGACAGTACACGGGAAAAGAGTGGAACCATTAGCATATAAAGGAATTCAGATTAACTTAGTCTATTCGTTTGTTGGTATGAAGGACGGAGTAACAAGTAGGAAACAATCAGTTTCTTTCATCCAACACGAAGATAAGGCATGAGTGTAAACCAGGATGAAAACATTCAATTCAACCTCAACTTAACACACAAAACATTATCATCATCATATACAACAATACATAAGTGGTTCACACTGATGCTCAACTGCCACACAACCATGAAGAAGGATAAAAAGCAAATCCTGTATAGGAAGAGAGAAAAAAACGGAGAAAGGAGACGGGACCTATTCACTGAAAATACCTACGTCTACATTCAAACATATGACATCAAGGCGCCTACACCTTGCAAACAAACAACCGAGCTGTAAGTGAAATTGAGGCGTCATCAGCAAGACAGCTTTCTTACGGCTTTCACTGTCCCGCGCCATTAAGTGCACCCACTTCACAGACAACTCGGACAAACAACGACAACATTCACGCCACTGAGCTCGGTTAGCCACCATCTCATCTAGGGTCTCAATCCACCGACTCTGTGAGTCGCGAAGGCACAAGCCCGGGAGACGAACTCAATATACAGTGCCCAACCTCTTCGTGAACGATTTCATTTGTCTACGCCAGGTCATCATCTGTCCACCTCGCACCTTACGCCAATCGGTCGAAGCGTCGGCAAACAGTGCTCGGTGTGGCAAGCGATTAGCTGGCATCCTTAGTACATGGCCTAACCATCTAAGTCTGTACAACTGTAGTGACTGAATAAAAGAACTCGTTTGACAATCAGTGCCAAACACGCGCCTCCTAACCTCCTCGTTGCTTACTCGTTGGTGTCACCCGATACGAGCGATTGAACGCAGACATCGGTGGTCAAACACCTGAAGACGGTTCACGTCTTCTATTATGAGCGGCCATGTTTCGCTGTCATAAAGTAATACAGCCCTCACTGTTGTCTGATATACGCGACCCTTAAGCTTCAGAGAGATACCTCTCTGTCGCCATAGATGCCTCAGATTACTAAACACCGCCCTAACCTTAGAAATACGCACCTCTATTTCATTCCCTACACCTCCGCCGCCGCTGATGCAACTTCCCAGATACACAAACCAGTCAACAACTTCCATGACTTCATTACCTAACATTAAATCTACGTAATCACAGTAATCTTGCAAAAGTACTTTGCATTTCGAAGCTGCAAAGCGCATTCCGAAGTACTTAGCAGAACGCGAAATTGCGTTCAGCGTTGCTTGTGCCGCTTGAAAGTTGTCAAACAGAAACACCTTATCGTCAGCATAATCAAGATCAGTCAGTCTCTCATCAGGTAGGAGGTCCACACCGGCATCTTCTGAGTGCCGCAAACAGTCTTCCATTATTTCATCCATGGCGCAATTAAACAAAAATGGTGAAAGGGGATAGCCTTGACGAACGACGCTGGTGCTGAAACTGTCAGACAGTTCACCGTAAACCCTAACCTGAGCTGAAGTGTGGGAGTAAAGCGCCGACAGTATGTTTACATACTTGGTCGGCACACCCATGCGTTTAAGCAACTCTAAAAGTGTAGATCGATCCACTGAATCGAACGCACCTTTATAGTCGAGAAACACGGCGACTGTTGGCCGACGGTATACACGACACTGCTCCAAAATTTGACGAAGGGAAAAATATGATCTATACATCCCCGCCCAGGACGAAACCGAGCTGCAGTGAGTCGACGAAGTATGATGGAGGCCAGAACCCTTGAAATGACTGGGGTCAAACTAATTCCTGTATGGTTTTCACAAGAGCTCCTGATACCCTTTTTGAATATAGAAACTATTATCGCGCGATCCAAGCACGCAGGGGTGGTCTCCGTTGATCACACAAGTTGAAACAGCTGAGTTAAGGCCTCGACTAACACCTCTCAACCTTCTTTAAAAAGTACTGGTATTAGATCATCTGGACCAGCGGCCTTATTACGATTGAGAACCGAGATGCAATTGCGAACCCCAGTCTCAGTGGGTGGTTCTAAATCTACCGATCAGGGCGTTATATCACAAGTTTGTGGAGGCAGCACGGTCGAGGCAGACCAGATAAACTGACTCTCAAAGTGTTCCGCCCAGCGTACCAACCTTTTGGACTTATTATAAATTAGTGTGCCATCTGCCTCGCTGATAGCTTCACTGACAGACGGTCGCCTGGGACCAGTAGCACGGATCAGCTTAGAGTTTGCCACTGTTCCCTGAGGCAAAAGCGATCTCCATTTCCTTAACTTTTTCCACTAACCAAGCCTCACGATCAGATTTTAGACTACGTTTCAGCTTCTTACGGATATCTCTTCTAGACTTATTACGTGAACTACCAGGAGGAATCTTCCGTCTGGCTTCTAACAACTCCAAAGTTTTCTCTGAAATCCTATGTTTGTTAAACTTATGTACCTCTGTGCCGCATGCTACAGTACCTGTTTTCTGAATAGCTTGTGAGATTTGAGTCCAGCACCTATTAGGATCTTCGGATTGAGTACCACTAAGGCAGCTTTGTAAGCCGGTTTGGTACTTACGCTTTAC